>JAZHPH010000240.1:64744-99739 GCA_037356405.1 Nasonia oneida | reverse complement strand
CTAATATTAAAAAAAAAAAAAAAAAAAAAAAAATATGTATCGAGCTCCGCCTCTAAAAAAAAAAACTCTGTGAGACAGCAGCGGCTGTCGAAAGACAACATCCGCGCCGACTCACACACACACACATACGCACACATATCAACGCTTAACAGATTTTTTTTAAGAGAAAAACAAAGAGAACTGACATTACGGAGTCAGCAGGATTTAAAAACCCAATGCGCTTCTAATGCGCTGTGCTCAAGCACTGGCATCCCAGAAAATAGAAAAAAAAAGAAGTAAAAACATGTACACATACATATACCCTCAGGCGAGGAGCGCGCGACAGCGCGCCCCGTCGCCTTACACACTCAAGCAACGCACGCACGGCTCCGCCGGCGACCCTGTTTTTTTGAGGACGCCGAGGACGTCACCCGCGCGCCCAAGGGCGTGTAACGGAGGAGCACTAGGCTTCTCCGGTGACGAAAGCCGACGATGGTCCTGCATCGTCAGCGGGGAACGCCGTCGCCTGCGTTTCTCACGCTCAGAAGTGCAGTGGATGCACTTCTGCACGTGGGATCGCTAGCCGTTGCCTAGTCGCGACAACGGCGTAGCGAGCAGTCTACCGGCGACCACGACTAAGAGAGGAGCTCAAGCGTCGAATAAAGCTCGAACAGCATCTCTGTCTTCTTCCTTCTCCGTGTCCGGAGAGCACCCTCGACCACCCGCCGTCCGTAACAACCTGCTCATTATATTCCGCTTTTACATCACAGTTTTTGCTCGATTGTCATAGATATAAGGGACCATTCGAATATGGAACGCTGACGGTTACGCTTCACTTTAAACGTAATCGCTAGAGGGAGAGAGAGAGCGAGAGAGAGAGAGAGAGAGAGAGCAACGCTATGTCACGATGAGTCACTACATACGCTACTACGACGAGCAAGTAAGCGGTGGAGGAGTAAGACACGTCTATTCCGGCTCAGGCTTCGAGGCGTTCAAATATCGTACTAAAGAGTCTGGACAAAAATTGAAGAGAAAAGCCGGTGAAAAGATAGCAGAAATGATGAAATGCTCTGGTAATAAATCACGCGCAATGCATCGAAGGCGTCAGTTGAGAAAGACGCGTACATCGAGTACAACCGGCTCTAGCAAAAAACGCAAACAACATACGGCAGGACGGAAGAAGAGAGTCACGAGAAAAACGAAGAAGAGGCCTAAAAAGAGAAGTACTCAGCAGCATCAGCAGAGTTTGAGAAGTGTTACGCATATTTTTGGTCCTAGGCGTATTTAGTTTGGGGTAAAAATGGCATTTTTACATTCTCACTCGGCGGAAAGCATGTCCATCGAGCTGGATCTTTTCACGCTTCCAGCCACCCAAACGTCCATTGAAAGCAGCAGCTTTCTGCATTAGAAGCCTGTGTCGTCTCTTAGCGACGATGTCGACGCACCATTGGAATTTGTCGTGCCGGCAGGTAGCGAGCATTACTTTGATCTGGCTCACACTACGCTTCATGTTCAAGCTAAAATCGTACCCACTGACGAGGCTACCGCAACGATCGAAGACATTAAAGTCGGACCGATCAACAATTTCATGCATTCAATGTTCAATCAGATTGACGTTTTTTTCAATCAGAAAATTGTTTCGCCGCCTAATAACGCCTATCCTTACAAAGCTTACATCGAGACGCTTCTCAACTACACTTCGGCTGCTAAAAAGTCATATCTTACAGCGAGTCTGTGGTACGACGACACGAGCGGCGGTTTCGATTCGCCAGCTAATGCGGTGAGCACTGCCACAGCACCTATGATCGTGAACAATCGCAAATATTTTACACAGAATCGACGATTCTTTGACATGATTGGACATCTACATCACGACCTCTTTAATCAGGATAAAATGCTGATTAATGGCGTAGAAATGCGCGTACGTCTAGTGAGGAGTAAAGATGCTTTTTGTCTGATGGACGCGACAGCCGATGGAAAATTCAAACTCAGCATCAAAGAAGCTATACTCATAGTTCGCAGAGTAAAAATCAGTCCTGGAGTTTTACTGGCTCATGCGCAAGCGTTATCGAAAACCACGGCTAAATATCCCATAACGAGAGTCGAAGTTAAGTCGTTTACTCTTCACTCGGGAATATTGGGCGATTCGATCGACAACGTTATACACGGTCAGCTGCCGAAGAGAATAATCTTGGGCTTTGTGGAAAACAAAGCATTAAACCCTTTTAATTTTCAACACTTTTCTATAAATTATATTTCTCTCTACGTCGACGGCGTACAAATTCCAAGCAAACCTTTGCAGCCACGTTTCACGGGCCTCGACAAACTCAACATTGACACTTTTCAAACACTTTACACGGGCACAGGCGTGCATTTTCTCAACGAAGGTTTTGGCATCAATCGCTACAACTATTACAAAGGCAATTTTTTGACGGCCTTCGATCTCACTCCTGATTTATCGGCACACTGTGCCACACATTGGAATCTCGTGCGCTCGGGTAGCATACGCATAGAAGTGAGATTTGAGTCTCACATTCGATCGCAGCGCCTCAAAAAAAAATTTTTTTTTGATTCGCGCTTCATAAGGCGAGCGCGATGACAGTCTGCAGTTAGTCTCCCTCTCGAAACAGCCAGCACCTAACGTACTCGAGCAGCAACAGCATCATCGTCATCATGACGTACTACGTGATCGATATTCAAGGCTTTCGGGATATAAATAAAAAATTTATTCCCGAAGAAGTCGGAGTTTTATCTCTCCAGATCCATATAGTTGGTCATTGGATCATTCGCGCGCCGTGCAGTTTTACCGAATTACCCGCGGATATGCAGCAGACGAATAATTACTACACTCTCGATGTACACGGTTTAGAGTGGCACGACGGAGATATCTCCTTCAAGAATCTGCGTCGTAATCTGTGCAACTTGGTGAAAGACGCGCGCGTATATACGTACATGGCCAGGCAAAAGCCAAGTTTTTGGAAAAAGTAGTGGCTCGAAGAATCATCAATTTAGAAGATTTTAGTGCGCCTTCGTTTGACGAACTCTCTGTGCAATTCCCTAACGTCTTGCTGTGCACCAGTCACAGTATCAAGAAATTCACGAATAAGAACAATTGTTACACACTGCTTCGAGCCTATTGAATCAGAAGGTGGATACACTCTTAGTTGCCAGTCCTCATCGAAGCGATCCGTACGACATAAATAGCCAAGTTATGTACTAAGCTATATTAGATTACGAGTGGCTGCAGATGAAGAGATATCATCATCTCGAAAGATTTTGTACTAGCGACGTTGTGTCACGGAATTAAAAGAGAAGCTGATCAGAAAAAAGACGGTGCGGTAGAAGAAGAGTGCGTAAATGCACCATCAACATGAATACGCGTCAAATAATCACAGCTATTAGAGGATTAAAAGCCGATTCAAAAGGAGTTTACGCTGCTAATTACATTCCGAAATTGCTATCCACACCGACAGCTATAGTAACGAATCTCGACACGTCCGATCAGCCAGAACCACACTAAGCTGCCATCTTTATAGATAAAAATGGATACGGGATTTACTTTGACAGCTACGGAGTGTCACCCGTATTAAAGTATTATCTTGATCGACTTGGAAAAAACTACGCGCGATTCGACTGGAATAAAAAACAAGTGCAGAGCATCGACGCTAAAGTATGTAGCGAGCACTTTATTATGTTTCTGTATCATATGTGCAGTGGCATTTCTCTGGGAAAATATCTACGTTTTTTTTTTTTTCATCAGACTTTGTCAAGAATGACGCATTAGCCGTTAAGTTTTATTGAAGGCTCATGAGAAGAATGCAAAATAAAACAATGCGTCTTCGCCATCATCCAGTCAACGCACGAGGTCTACAGGACGGGGTTACTGTAATCAGATCTGCACAGCCAAGAGCGGATGTTTGTTATCTGAGCAGTTTATACAAACGTATTAGGTGTGACGGGTGCGTTAAACAAAGCAGCTTCTATCGATATCAAACGTGTCTCGTTTCGCTATGGAATGTAAATACTGTAACGTCCGATTCTAGAAAGAACTGCGACTCGTTGACGCTCGCTCTTTGTCGTCCCATTCTTTATAAAAGAGTTGTGGTGCAGTCGTTAACCATTAGTCGTACGAACACTCTCGTCAAGAAGACCTTTTGTGTAAAAAATCTCTGCAATGGAATCAGCAGCAGCAGCAGCACTAAGTGCCGAGTCTTGGGAAAATAAGCCATAACAAATCAAACTGCAAGCACGCAATCATAGGCCTGGAGTATTACGGCAGTTACTACAATTCTGAAAAATGTAAACTTGTTCAAACAATATTACGCTCTTCATAAATATAAAATCGACGAAATTGTTAAGACAAACTCAAATTTTTCCACTGTAAGCGTCAACGTTTTAGGTGTAGTTTTAACAGAAGTCTATGCGTTTGACTTAGCCAGAATCGCAAAAGATGTGTACCACATTATGTTTCCGCTATAACTTTTTTTATTCATCTCCTATTGTTAGTTTCTAAGCTATAAATATGCTTTATTGTTCTACGCACAGACACACATATATACACACGCACTAAATACGTCATGTATTCAACTTTACTGTTTTATTAAATAAATATAAGGGTGTATCAAACAAAAATTTATCTTTTGCTTCCTCCTAGAAGACGCTTTGTGATAGTAAAATTTTGAGTTTCGTCAAAACTTTAAGAAAATACTTTTTAGTGTGTTAAAAGTTTAAATCAAGTTTATCAAGAAAATGTCCGTATAAATGTGTGTGTATGTGTGTGAGTGTGTATGTATACCGTAATATTTCTGGAACTACTACGTCAATATCAATAAAATTTGACATGCATATATATTTTTGAATTCTGAATTCGGAAAAAACAGTTATTTTTTATTTTATCAACTATTTTTTTTATATGGCCTTTTTTTGATTTTTGAAGAACACTATTTTGCGTTTTTTTCAATCATCCCATTGTTACAAACAATTTAGCTATAATGCATTTAAAAGAGAATAAAATTACCTACTTTTCATTGTTTGGTGCTCGAGATCGACCGCTTTGTTCGGCAGATAAAATGAAAAAGGTGACTATTTTTAAAAAATTCATATCTCTGAAACTAAACGTCGTAGGTTGTAGCACACTATTTAAATAAAGATAAGGCAATTCAAACCAAAAAAGTTTACAAGAAAAAGGATAAAGTTAATTGTTTGAATGAAGAAAGTACAAGTAAAGCTTTTAGTATATTAAAGAAAAAACTAGTTGTTGAATGTGAAGTGAACAAAGAAAAAGTAGAAAATCTAAAAGTAAAAGTAGTTGGAATTAATACAATTTTGAAAACTAAGATGATAAAAAATTGGAAGAAGATATAAACGAAAGAAACTTTAGTAAATTTTCAAAAAAATGTATAGTTCTACATACATATAAGAGCAACAATACTAACTTGCAAACAGCGTTAATTGAAATGCCAGCAGAATTGTATCAGTGTCAGAGAAAGCATATAAACTATAGCAATAATAAACTATTTGTATATCAAAACTGCAGAGTTTATGATTATTGCAATATTAAACCATGCTTTAACTGTGGCAGATTTGGGCATAATGGTCTAATATGCAATAATAGGCCTATCTGTTTTAAGTGTACGGGCAACCATAAAACTAGAAAATGTGAAAGACAAAGAAACATAATGAAATGTCCGAATTGTATATACAGTAATAGTAAATACAAGACAGAATACAAGACAGAACATATGGCATCAGACAGCCATGAATGCGAAATTTTGCAAGCCAAGATAAGAAAGTTTATTGACTTTACCGACTATACAATGCAACATATATTACCAAAATATGTCGGCATGGCAGGGGCCACGACAGTTAAAGCAGAGGGATAAAGAAATATCTTGATGTCAACAGCCTCGGTTAACACACTCAAAGATAATATACTAAATAAAGGAAGAAACAAAAATTAACCATGGATCAGGATATTAACATTGAAGAAGTAGGCAAGGCAGAGTGTGAAGTAGAAAACATCAGAGAACTGAACAGGAAGATCGTGAAGAAGAAAAATTAAATTTTGTGTGTAAATATAAGAAGTCTCAATGCAAATTTTGAAAAACTAGAAACATTTGTAGAAAGTATTTGAAAAAAGCCATGTGTGTTAATCTGTACGGAGACATGGATCGTGCAGCACCTTCATTTTTATCAATTACATGGTTATAAATTATGCTACAACGAGAGTAAAATTAATAGGGCAGATGGAGTCCTTGTGTATATTAAAAAAATGTGTGCATCTTGGGACGCCCGGCAGAAGTGATAACTTAACTTGATTTAAGTATTTGAAATTGAACTTATTTATTATTCAAATGAATATAATTTTTGGAAAGGATTATAAAAATAAAGAAGTATTTTTTTCAAAGAATCATGCTGATACTAACGGAAAATGATTTTTTTTTTGCAATAATGGTTTTATTATTATTTAAGTAAACAGTCGCAGTTCTTCGGTCTATTGGCACCGCTTGAGGATGGATATTATATTTAGTTATGTGAGCAGCAGCTTTTAGTCTTATTTTTTGTCCAGTTTTTGGTGAATCTTGAAAGTGCAACTATACACGTGTAATTCCATTTTGATCGTTAGTTTCAATGTAAACTAATTTTCCAACTGCACTAAAATTTATTCCGTACAAACACGATCTCGTATGGTACTCCTCCTGTATCGATAACTGAAATTGGCGTGTGTCCGAATCAGCTGTGCTTCCACAATTATGCATTTAACAATTCGTATAATACTGGATAACAAATACACAGTATCACTGTCTGTAGAAGGCGATATACCAACGAGGAGTACGGAGAGAATGATAAAGGCAGTGAAGGAAAGCGTAAGCAAAGTAATGAGGTATAGTATGCATAAGAGACTAAATCTATAGGTATTGCTTAGAGAGGGAGGAGGTCTCAAAACAGTATAGCTATATGTATCCCTGCGCCCGGAGAGAGTGTATAAGGAGAAGGGGGCCTGCTGGGTCGAGAGCTAAGAGCCCTATACCAGTTTACCTATAAATATCACTGTAACGCATAAAAGCAAGTTACAAACATTGTAGGTTCACCGTCCCATAAGAAGTTATCACTTCAAAAATAATATTTATAAAAAAACTAAAGTAGAAGTAATTGATAGATTGAGGGTGGTTAGCTCAGATCTTAAGCTTCAATCAGGTGAATCATTAAGAGTTTCGGCTATTTACAGGTGTCATGATATTTCCAAAACAGAATTTCTAAATAGTGTAAACAAATTTCTATCAATCACATTAGAACCAAAAACCACTGTATAATAGGAGATTTCAATATAGATATAATCCCTATTGCAAAATCTCACGTGAGATCTTACATGAGATCTCACCTGAGATCTCATGCTAAAATCTCATTTGTTATTTTGGTCCGGAAGCTGCTGGATCCTCTTATTTATTCAAAAATGAGTTTTTTAATATTGGTAGTCGCCTATAAGGAGGAGCCTCCCCCCAAATAAGCATTTTAGAGATTTTTTCGATTTCTAAAAATATCTCATCTAAAAGCTCACCTGAGATCTCAGTTAAAGTGATCAGCCATATCCCATGCCCATCACCATCGATCAGCTTAAAGTGCAGAATGAACAAGAAAAGATGAAGAAAAGAAAAGAAAAGTGCGACGTATTTATGCTTTATTAATAATATATTCTACCTATTAGTAGTTTTAGCGAACGTTTCTCCGTCATTTGGCTCACATATGCGCGAATCGACAAGGCAATTCGTGGCTTCAGGCCAATACGGTTAGAAGTGGTTTTATAATCATTCCTAGACAGCCACGACCACCTCTAGGAGTTTTACTCCGCGGATTTTGAGGGTCACTTTCAGTGCGGAGAGGCTAAAGGGCCGATCTGTGACTGCCAGGCCAGAGAGTCGAGTGGCGGGAGGCGTTCGCGTAGGCACATGACTGCGTGTGTATAGCTATAGATATAGAGGAGTGCGCGCACTGCTTCGAGTCCCTTCGGCAGTCCTCGAGAAAGCGCCTTTGTTTTAGCGGGCCCGAGTTTTTGGCGGCGTTTAATGAGTAGAGCGTCAGTTCTCGGCGACAACTTGTGAGAGAAGGTCACACAAGGACCTGATCGTTAGGAGATTTCAATAAAGTCATAATATCTGATCAACAATGATTTCACAGTTTATTTTTGAACCTTAATGTAGTCTTGTCCCGTACAATTGCTATGTTTCTGGTGAAATCCTTTGAACATATTTCTAACATAAGTATACAGCAATCGATTTGGTCGAATGCGATAAAACGAGCTGATATAGTTCAAATTCACAAGTCTAGAGATAGTACATGTATTGCAAACTATCGCCCAATATCACTGATTTCTAATATAGCTAAAATTGAATTTTTCACAACAAAGTATATGTTGTCAGTTATTTGAAGAACCAAAGCGATTTGGAGATTTATTACCATCTTATGAGGACGTAATAAAGAATTACTTATATCACAGACTTGAGATTAAAAAAGGAACAAATTGCAATATAGAGCCTTCTTTTCTAAAGATTTCGAAAATAGTTATAAATGATTTACTAGATTTGTATAAAAAGGTAGCCATTCCAACAGTCACTTATCAACGCGTATTACAAATGTTAACAACATATCATAAAAAGTATATAGCTATGAAATCAAATATGAGAACAGCTAACAGTAGCGAACACATGAAAAAGAAAGTCCTTGAGTTTAAAGATCATGCTCATAATACACTTTTTGATATATCTGCTTGGAAGTGTTTACCAATTGATAAGTGTTCATGTCCTTCAAATATGAAAGTACCTGTCGAAGTACAGCTATTTTTAGTTGACCAAAGAAGTGTAAGACACATGAGTATTGATAGTCTACAAATTAATCAAAATTCTCTAAACATAGAATTGAGGAAAAGAAGCTGACCCCGATCTCCTATTAATACGATCTTATCTGACGAAAGTTATATTCAAGAAAGTGATAATGTGGATAGCTTTGATGATTCAGCCCGTAGTGTTTGTACGCAAACATCGCCGTTTCTGAAACTGTTTAGAACAATTCAAAATAGAATAAATCTTACGAAGATGTTGTGAAGTGATGTTAATACATCACTGTATTAACAAGACAAAGATATAATGTTTCAGCAAGAGCCACGGCAGCGATACCTACATCAGTACTTATGGATTACAAAATAGTTGAAAAAAATGATATATCACAAGCAATTGATAAATCTAAGATAATGCGAGAAACAAAAAGAGTTGAAAAGGCTGTTTTAACACAATATAAAGTGGCAGATGCAATCTCGGTTATAGGCGTTTACTTCGATGGTCGACGAGATAAAACGTTTGATTAAGAAAAAAAAGGCAACAAATTTTATCAAAAAGTTGTGACGGAAGATCACTACTCATTAGTACTGGAACCTGATTCCCACTTCCTTGGTCACATCACTCTTTCTTCTGGAAACGCTATTACTATTTGCAATACTTTATATGATTATTTGTTCAAACATTCTCCTAGTATGACTGACTGACTTTACTGTTATTGGGTGCGATGGTACACCAGTTAACACTGGTTGTTAATGGTGGTGCAATACGTTGTCTCGAAGAAAAGCTAAACCGTCCATTGCAGTGGGTCATC
The DNA here is from genome assembly GCA_037356405.1 of Nasonia oneida. Classification (NCBI taxonomy): domain Eukaryota; kingdom Metazoa; phylum Arthropoda; class Insecta; order Hymenoptera; family Pteromalidae; genus Nasonia; species Nasonia oneida. The sequence continues at coordinate 90,118 of JAZHPH010000240.1, read as the reverse complement.
TGCTTACTTCATTTTAATGAGTTACCATTTAGACATCTTTTTGAAAAAATCGATGGTTTGGCAACAGGTCCACAAATGTTTACTGGTATAATAGGTCAGAAGCTAAAAGAATGTGAAAATCTACCAATCGTCTCATTTTAAAAAATGTTTGTAAATATTAATTTGCCAATAAGTGCTTACAAAATACTAAGTAAAGACCAACAGTATCTCTATCTTTGCTACAACGCTATAAAGTCAGGAGTCTGTTTACAGGATCTTGCAAATCGAAATCCTGGGCCCCTTAATTTATCTCGGTAGTTAACTACTTCAAATCGAGTGTTAAGACTGTACATGGCAACTGATTCACCAACTTCTAAATTAATTGACATAGTTACCTACGTAAAAAGAGTCTACATACCATTTTGGTTTCAGGTTAAAACTCAATCATCTATTAAAGATGGAGCCAAAAATTTATATACTTTTATACAAAATACAAGTTATTTGCCACAAAAATAGCTTAATATAATTGAACCAGTAATTGAGCAAAATGCTTATTTCGCTCACCCGGAAAATATACTTCTTAGTATGTTATTTGATGATGATTATATCGTTCGTGTAAGATCAGTTCAAATAATCCTTGATGCAAGAAAACGACAAACAAATAATACTGTACGCCGTTTTCGACCTCCTTCTATTCAATTTAGTGCATCAAGTTACGTCGATATGATAGACTGGATTATTACTTAATAACTAAATTATTACTTATCCGCCAGCATTATCACACATATCATCAAGTAATTTGAAGGAATCAAACAATTTATTAAAGTTGGACTTCTCAAGACTTCCAAACCACACTCAAGCCTTTGAAAGAATGGTAAAAGTTGTAACAGAAGCATCTACAAAAGTTTGCGGAGACGAAAATAGAAATGGTTTCATTTTATCAACATTGCATTCAAGAAAAAAACTGCCAATTTGCAATACAAAAAAAGACTTTCAAAGTGTATTTCTGTAATCCAAAGAATAAATTATTTAATGAATTAATAAAAACACTTACTTAAAAAAAACTACACATTTTTACAGATGAAGAGCATTTTCTTATTTAGATTCCCTTTAAAATAGTTTCTGACAAAGATTAGAAAATAAGTAGCTAGTTTTAAAATCAAATGAAAAAAAGTTAGGTACGCATATTTGGAAACTTTAAATGAATAAGGTTAGTAAAAATTTTGTTTGTACAATTTAAGCTGTATCTCAATCAGAAGAAGATACAGTGCACCAAAGCAGTAGACGAATACATTTATCGAGTAGAGATCCGAAAGCATTAATTGTGCTTTATTTAAATTTAAATCATGGACATTTAGAAAGTGAGAGGGTCAGAGCGCCGTAGGCGCCCAAAACGGACACGACTGCTGAACACATAATCCGAGTCAGAAAAAGACATCACCCCCTTGTTACATGATGTGTTTATTTCAACTAGCGGATGAATAACCTTTTCTACACACTGTAAACAAATTAAAAATTTAAGACTTTACAGTCTTAATTTTCAAGATTTTCAAAATTTTGAACATTGTTTATTATTTTTTAACAAATTTTAACTTTTTTAAAAAACAATTATTAACAATTTTTAACATAATTTGCAAAATATGAAAACGGGAAGTTTGAATACTCGAAATTCATGTAGATAAACTTCTAGGCACAATCAGCGTCTTATCTACCACCATTCTTTGTACAGAATGTGAACCTTTTACGTTGGTTTTATAGAAAATAGCCAGACAGAAATGAGATCTTGATTTTAGAAAACAGCAAAAAACGCGATTTTCGCCAAAATAGCCAATTTTCAGCTCTTGCGACTTTTTTTAGTTATGATCGATTTTACCCAATTTTTCGGTGGACTGGTATATTTTTATTAATCAAACCCTTCTACTCGTGTTGTTAAAAAATGTTGACAATTAACATTTTTGTACTAGTGTCGAAAATAAGCAAAAATTGAATAAAACACAACGTTAATTTGAGGTTATGATGCAGCTTAGCAACGATAAATCCTAAATGTCACACGGTAGATCGAAAGCCTATAAAAAAATACAGAAAAGTGAAAAATTTGAGTTAAAAATATCAATAAATAAAAATTTGGCTAACACGCGAAGATGGCGTGACCTTTTTTAAACGTATTTTTTGCGTACAGTAAATTTGCAAAATTGATCGCTTTATACAGACAGGAAAATTTTAATCTATCGCGCCCTCCTTGAACGTACGACCTTTTTTCGTCAAATACTAACTTTTTTTTTGCTATTAAAGTTGTTTTCTTAACAGTTTAAATTTTTGATACACCCTAAATATACATAACTTTTTACCAAAAATACACGATTTATCATATTTAAGTCGATTTTCTTGAAAACTGAAGGAGCTCAGATAACTTTTCTTGATAAATGTAAGTTCAGTAGACAAAAATTTGCAAGTCGAATAGATTTTTTAACAAAAAGATTATAAATATTGGAAAAGGAAAAGATTTTATCGCTAAAATCGCAAAATGGGCCTTTTTGCCTGGAATTTTGGGGCCCTTAAAAACTATTTTGGGACTTCTCAATATTTTTTTCATATTCTACATAGTTCAAACTATACTCTAACCAAATTTCATCCAATTCCATTCACTCAATCGTGAGAGAGAGGTTTTAATACAAAAAAAAAGTTTTTTTTCACATCGTGCGGCGTGACCATTATCACACTGCCGGAAGTCTGGATAGATAAAATCATCACAGATAGGACAAGTGAATAAATCACGAAGCAGCGCTCAGTTTCGTCAGGGTTCTCCGCTGGAAGAGCCGAGGAAGTTGGTTGAGCTGCAACTAGCTCTCCTGACTCAGCAACTGCAACGGCTCCAGGAACATCGTCAGAGACACTATCCACATCAGAATCCAGAAACAGATTTCCCAATAGATCTTCCAGCACTGAAGAAGTTGGGCTTGACGGCACCTGAGCCGAAGGCTGATCGACGTTCCAGGGCGAAGCAGGCGTAGTTATACCGACCCAAGTATCAACGAGGTCTGGGTTAGACCGCGCAGGGACAGCACCCTACCAGGCTCATAAGGAATTCGGAGACTTGGTCGAACCTGCAACACGGAGAGGGATTATATAGAAACAAGTAAGCAGAGCGCAGACTAGAAGTTAATTTGCGTAACCGTAACAGAAGATGCATAAAAGATACGCTAGAAGAGACTGTCGGAATCGCTATCAGTTACAATCCGACGATGAAAGGCAGATCACACCACCGACTTAGAAGAAACAGCTAATATAGGAGAAGGCCACCCGCGGGCGAGAGTATTCACGGGAGAAAAGGAGCAACACCTAGCGTGACTAGTCCAATTATCGGGCTAAGTTTAGCACTAAGTTTAGCATACCACCACGCGGACCGCGGCAAATAGCACACACGGTAGTATTATCCCAACAAAAACTACATACCAAGTGATCATTTAAACATTGATAAATAGGCGTAAACATGTAATTGCAACAAATCGGGCAGGGTACTAATACGGGCCCAGAATTATTCGAAATCGATAACTGGGAAGACGGACGCGCGACTACCTCGGCATTATGCGATAAGCTAAACGAATCATTTGATAGCATAGAAAAAGAAGGATTTGACGAATCATTAGAGGGGTCAACCTCAACCACGGATCGCTCGAGCGGCGCGCCTCATTAATAAATGAGGTAAAGCGTCCTGAGATAAAAACTCGCGTGTAGGCATCGTGCGGGAGACCTCAAATGACGGCACGGATCCAAAAGGCGGGAGCAAGCCTCCGGCCGACGGAAACACCGACTCGTAATTTTCTGAATTCATACGCGTAACGTCAAAAGAACTGTCGTGAATTACGGGATGAGAGCCAGATAAATTTGCGGAAAAATACTCGGTATAAGCAAGAGCACCGTCGTGGAAATCGCGCGTAACAGTCGACGCGGGAATTGCCTTGGGAGCAGAAACCGTAACACTATTGTACCAGTAACCGGCCCACTCTGATATGTTCTCTCGCGTCCAATCTGACCCACCATTGTAAACAGACACCTTGGAACCGGAGCGCTCCTCGCTAATCCCAGCCGGAAAGGAGGGCGGATGGGCACTCGTTATTGGAGGCAATGGCGCAGGAGGATTGAACACTGCAAAGGGATTATATAGGAATTGTGATACGCCCTGCGCGACCCGACCGGACAGATTTAAAATTGGTGACGTTGCCTCAATAAAACCACAAATAGGCGTCCGACTACGCCTAGGATATCTTGCACTTATCACGCTTTAAAAAGACTATAAAACAATGGAAAAAAAAGATTATAGTGAAAAATAACGCAACAACCGGACAATTGATAATCGGTCAAGTACAAGCATTATTGCTTACACGAGAACGAGGCGAAGCAACAGTAATGGGTCCAGGCAGAGGTCGTCCACGTCGGAAGACACGAGAACCAAAAGAAGAAGGTGCAAGTTCTGAGGACGGACGGAAGCCTTGGCCAGCTGCTCAGACTGAAGTAGACGCGGAATCACGTTCTCCAGACACCTTACCGACAGCACCTCGGCCACGACCAGTACGTCGATGGAATGGTCGCGCACCCGATTGAGGTATCTCGTAGAAGACTGGACTTAATCGACCCGACCAGGACACATAGTCCGGGATGATTATAGGCCGGGTAGACTGCTGGGTGGACCAGAGGAACAGCATGTCGTCAATCAGCCGATCTAGTGAGATGCTGGAAGCATCAAACCGTGCTGACATGCGGTCAATCGCATCACTCAATTCAGGAGTAAAAGGACGTCACTGAGCACGAGGTCCAGATCCACACAAACCAGAAGAAGCCATCTTCATTTCTCTTCTCTGGAAACGCTAGAGAAATAAGTAAGGGAAAAACGTAGCCTCTACGGAAAATAAGATGACGAAGCGCAATTGATAAACAAACACTTACTAATAAATTCACGAGGAGATGAAACAACAGCACGAGGCACCGAAAGCATTCGAAGGAAAATATTGCAATCGAGCGTCCGGCAGCGAAACGCTCAGAGAGAGAAAAGGCACATACAAAATAAGCAACGACCAGGATAACTGAAAATTACGAAAGTATTTTTGCCCAGGGTACGGGAGCTGAATATTGCCACGTACAGTCTGCACTAGGCCTCAGGTAAGCGGGACAAAGATAGAAGCAACAAGGCACTAGGAACTAAGGAAATTGGGCACGACAAGGAGAGATAGGTAAGAAATTAATGATTACGCAAGAACATTGTAAGGCTCTACTGAACGCCTCAAGTACCCTAATAGAAATCTTGAGGAGTTGTTGCCGATTAATACCCGAATTTGAGAAATTACGTGAATTTTTTTGAACCGTTTTCGCCAGTTACCCCGTGACCTGGTGACGTTAACCCGTGGAAAACTCGGTAACAACCCGCCAAGCAATGTGAATTTAAAATTTTAGTTTATGATTTAGTGCAAGAAAATATATCATTTAAAAAAAATAGAAATTATTTAATAATAAAGGCATCAAATATTTAACTAAACATTAATTTGAAAACATTTATTAATGAAGGTTTATATTTTTATTCAGTCATTTTTAATTAAGTAACATCGAAATTTTATATCTTACCCTTGGTAGCTGATGTCCAAGTCCAGTATTACTATTCCATCTGTGTTATATTAAAGGTAGATATCTAAATTTTTATATAGATATTTTTTTAAATTGTTTAGAAATTAGTAACAGTTTTTATGTAACACGCGAACGATTTTCGCGTTTTTCGTACCTATTAATAGGGACTAAAGTGACTCTTTTTTGACCGGCGGGCAAAAAAGTTATTTTAGCGGGCAATAAAAACCTTTATTGCCCGCATATTCAAACAGCGGGCAATAATGGCCTTTATAACCCGCTAAAAAGTCTTTATTGCCTGCAAAATTTTTTTGTTGTAATTTTAAAAAAAAGTTGATTTTGATAAATTTGCATTATTTATTTATTTTATATAATGTTTGAACAAGACAAGAGCACGGTTGCCGTGTCAAAAAATAGTCACATCAGTCCCTCTTAACACGTACGAAAAAACACGAAAATGCATCCGCGCGTTACATAAAATATGGTGTGCACCAAGGGCTAAGTGGGCTTTTTGGCCTCGTGGATTTTGCAGTACTCGTCTGCGGCTCGTAAACGCCCTCGCCTTGACTCGTACTGCAAAATCCACACTCGGCCTAAAAAAGCCCACTTTACGCCCTTGGTACACAATATACTATTTCGTAACTGTCTTCGTTAAAATTTTCAGCTCGAAGGCTATGAGAAATTTTGTATTTGGCGGGTGACATTTCTTGTTAGGCTTGTTCCAGAGGATCTAATAACTCCAAACACATGTGTATTTTTATATGCAGAAAGTTACAATAACTTGGTCTCTTTTCCCAATGCATTAATAAGAATTTTGACTTTTAAAAGTTGCTAGTGATTTTGATTACAATGACTGATTGTCAAATTTTGTTGCTGCTCTCATTCAGAAACTAATATACGTGAAGAGCTGATCTTTTGTATGCATATTTCTTTTACAATAATGAAACAATATTTAAAGTTAAATTTTTCTCAAGTGATATACTTTTAATTTCCATCCGGACACCCATGTGAACATCTCAGCGATGAACCCTAATATTTACATGGGTGTCCGGATGGAAATTAAAAGTATATCACTTGAGAAAAATTTAACTTTAAATATTGTTTCATTATTGTAAAAGAAATGTGCATCCAAAAGATCAGCTCTTTACGTATATTAGTTTCCGGAGGAGAGCAACAACTAAATTTAAAAAATAGGCATCGTAATCAAAACCACTTGCAACTTTTAAAAGTCAAAATTCTTATGAATGCATTGGGAAAAGGGACACAGTTATTGTGACTTTCTGCATATAAAAATACACTAGGAACCAGAAATACAAGTGGCTAGAGTTATTAGATGCTCTGGAACATGCCTAACAAGAGATGTCACCCGCCAAATCCAAAATTGTTTGAGCTGACAATTTCATCTAGGACATTTAAGTAAAAACTAATACGTTGACTAATTTCTAAATAGTTTAACAAATATCTGTAAAAAAAATCAGAAATCTAGCTTTAAATACAACACAAATGGAATAGTAATAATGAACTTGGACGTCGACTACTATGACTATGGCTCCCATTTAACTTACGTCACCAACATAACCAGGATATAAAATAATATTCTTAAGCAGAATGTAACGTTTTTTCTCCAACTTAATGGGTAGTTCTTGTATTCAATCTGCTTACCTTGTTTTTAAGTACAAACTGCCCATTATAGTTGGTCGAGTAACACATTTGTGCGCACGTGGCTTATCACGGTTTGAGGTTAGAATTAGAAAGTGGTAGCTAGCAGGATTGGATTTGAGTTTTTAGTTTTGTTGGAGTGGTGGAATAAATAATAAGACTGAGGTTAGATAATAATAATATATTGTAATATTATAAGTCTGGCTTGAGAGCCCAGTAGTCGGCACGTCCGATGATATCGGACTTTTACAGGCAAGAGAGCGAGTACAAAGTATACAGCGTATTCGGCGCTTAGATTGTACACGCGAGGCATGCGCAGTTCACTTGCTCTCGCATGAGCTCGTCTGACTGCACGAAATCGTCGCGAACCGATGGCGAATAGATGGCGCGACGAGTACAGTTTTGGTACTTATAATCAAAATTATAATACTTACTATATTACAACACGCCTCCTTAAGTTTATAATCTTGATGTGATATATAATACATTTGCATGGTATGTTGCCAAGTTCAAGCCAAGTTCAATGTATTTTGCCAAGTTCATACCAAGTTCAATGTATTTTACCAAGTTCAAGTCAAGTTCAAAATATTTTAGCAAGTTTATACCAAATTCAAAATATTTTACCAAGTTCATGTCAAGTTCAATGTATTTTACCAAGTTCAAGTCAAGTTCAATGTATTTTAGCAAGTTTATACCAAGTTCAAAATATTTTACCAAGTTTATGTCAAGTTCATAATATTTTAGCAAGTTTATACCAAGTTCAAAATATTTTACCAAGTTCATGTCAAGTTCAATGTATTTTAGCAAGTTCATACCAACTTTAATGCTTGTTTATTTTTTATAAATTTTGTCTTATCGAGACCTTTTGTTAACATATCTGCTAAATTAAATTGAGAGTCGATTTTTATAATATCAATAATGCCATTTTCATAATTCTCATTAATATAATGATATTGCACTTCAATGTGCTTCGAAATCTTTGTAAAACCGTATTTTGCAATCGCAATTGCACCTGAGTTATCCTCGTACATATTAATTGGTTTATCGAAGTTGATATTAATGATTCGCTTAATAGATTTTTTATGAACAGCATCTCGGTCACTGCTTCTGACATAGCAGTGTACTCTGCAAAAGTAGAACATTTTGTTACAGTACTTTGTTTATGCGTTTTCCAAAAAATTAAATTTCCATATAATCTAATTACAAAGCCTGTTGTAGATTTTCTATCCACATTATCACCTGCATAATCAGAATCTACCATACAGTCTAATATTTCGTTTTTCAAGTTATATGTCAATTTTAGATCTAGTTTAGTTTTATACAAATATTTTAAGATTCTTAATGCATATTTATAATGTGTTTGGTCGTAGCAATTTTGGTATCGACTTAAGTAATTTACGCTAAACGCAATGTCTGGCCTTGTGCCTGTAGTTATATATAATAATTCGCCAATCAAATTTCTGTATTTTATATTTTCATCAATATTACTAGCTTGTTCTAGTTTTAGATTAGTCTCCATTGGAGTATCATACAGTTTGGCATTTTCTAAAGTGTATTTTATAGCTAAAGATTCAATGTATTTAGTTTGACTTAGGGTCATTTTAGTTCTATCATTACTATAATCTATATCGATTCCAATGTATTGGTTTATTTTGCCCATATCTTTCATTGCAAATCTTTTCATTAGCTTATACTTTGTTTATTTTAATTTTATCTTTGCAACAAATTAAGAAATCATCTACAAAGACTAGTATATATATTGGATCTTTGCTTGTATTATTTACATATAAACAATGATCATAATTGCTTCTTACAAAATTTTAACTTTCTATGAATTTATTGAAGCATTCATACCAAGCTCTTGAGCTTTCTCTGAGACCATATAGTGCTTTTTGCAATTTGTAAACTTTATTGTCATCTGTTTCATAACCTTTCGGTTGATTTATGTATACTTCTGATTTTACATGACCATTTAAGAATGCTGTCTCAACATCCATTTGTTCAATAAACAAGTTATTTTTACAATTATATGACAGTAGAATTTTCAAAGTTTGCATTTTACCTACTGGCGAATAAACATTTTCAATGTATTCTCTTTGCTGAAAACCTCTTACAACTAATCTAGCTTTATAAACATTATTATTTTTCTTTTTGTAGACCCATTTTACATCAATAACTTTTTTATTATTTGGTCTTTCAACAATTTGCCACGTATTGTTTTTATTTAAGCTATTAATTTCAGGGTCCATAGCAATTTTCCAATTTTTATATTCGCTGGAGTTTCGCCTCCTCAAATGTATTCGGTACATTTGCATCAATATGGTTTACATAAATGAAATGAGTTACAGGATTACCATATCTACTTATAGGACTTTTCTTTCTATTGGACGTTCTTTTTACAGTTAAATTTTCTGCATTTTCTTTTGTGTTTTTAACAACGTCAAGATTTGGTTCGTTATCTCTACTTTCCCCGAAGGTCTGAGTAGAGATAAGAGTGTTTCGTTTATTTGAATTTACATCATATTCATTTTCATCGATTTCGGATTCATTGTCCAGTATTTCGTTTACTTTATTTATAGATTCGCTATTTTCCGAATCTCTATCTTTTTCATCATCACATTTTTCTAGACTAGATTATTCTACCGTTAACTAAAACTCTATAACCGTTTTCAACATAGCCTACAAGTACGCCTAGTTGTGCTTTATCGTCCCATTTGCTTTTTCGTAAAGCTTCTGATACTCTTACAAAGACTCGACTGCCATAAATTTTTAAATGATCAACATTAGGTTTTTTACCAAAGAATATTTCATATGGCGTTTTATTTTCAGCTGTATTTGCAATTGTGCGATTTTTTAAATACGCGACCGTTTTTATGATTTCGGGCCAGTAGCGCCTATGAATTTTAGCTTCTCGCATTAAGCATCTACCCATATCCATTGCGGATCTATTATATCTTTCCGCTACTCCATTTAATTCATGGACGTAGGGTGGGCATGGCAATAATTCAATACCTTTAGATTTTACAAAATCATCAATTTCCTTATTTAAATATTCTTTGCCATTGTCACATCGTATTTTCTTTACCTTTTTATTGAATTTATTTTCAACTAAATTAACAAATTCTTTCAAACAACTAGCTGTTTCAGCTTTACTTTTAATACAAAAAATTCTCGTGCATTTACTATAGTCATCAACAAAAGTTAGGAAATATTTTTCTCTACCATAACCAGTAGTATTATGTGGACCATTCAAATCAGTATGGATCAATTCTAGAATTTCAGTAGTTTTTGTTCTGTTATTATAAAAAGGTACATTTGCCATTGTACTCTCTATACAATTTGCGCATTTCATTTCGACATTTTCGATTTTTTCTGGCAGTCCTTCAGCTAATCTATCAGTTACTAATTTATTTAAATATTGAAAATTTACATGGCCTAATGCCCTATGCCATTTTTCTTTGTCAGTTAGTTTTATTGAATTTACATACATGGATTTTTTTCTTTTCTAATACAAAACTTTTCATATAAAACAAATTTTCCTTTTTGTATGCTACGGCTATTAACTCTCTAGATTTATTAAAAATTTTTGCAATATCTTTATTTGCTAATACTATATAATTTTCAGTTATTTTTGCAAGACTCATCAAATTTTGTTTAATTCCTTCAACGTAATAGACATTTTTATATCAACATATTTTTGATTATAATAATTTTAAAATAAGTTTTAACAGTACCTATTTTGGTTGCTTTTAACATTTTACCGTCTGGTAATTTTACATCAACATGATTTTTCAAATCTACACATTTATCAAAGAATTTATCATTTTTTATAATATGATCTGTGCAACCACTATCTAACAACCAATCGATTTCGCTGCAATTTTCGCTACAACCTGTTACGTGATATACTTCACTTGTTTTATTATTCTTATACTTTTCCCGAGGGTAGGTATAAGAATTGTTCGAGTCGTGGCATACCTGTGTTGTCCATGATTCAGATAAATAGTTGCCCTGTTGCTCGCTTGAAGAGTCATCTCTGGGTTGACCTTGTCCTCTGCCTCGGACACGACCTCTGTAGTTTCCGCCTCTGTTGTAGCCTCTTTGATGACCTCGTTGACCTTGACTGGATTGGCCTCGTTGACTTTGGTTGTAATGAGCACCACGACCCCGGTTGCTCTGCTGCTGTGGACTCATACATTCACTCTTGTAGTGTCCGCTTCTGCCACAATTGTAGCATTTACCTTTTGCTTGAGTTGCAAAAGTACTGACGTTGCTCTTGTTATTTGATTCTGATTTCGTCATGCTTTTTTCTTTAATTTTCGACTTGACATAGTCGACTGTTCTTTGGGCTTCGGGGATGACGTCTATAAAGTCACCAATATAACAAAATAGCTTGGCGGTAAGGCTCTAATCAAATATCTCAACTTTTCAGTTTCTTCTAATTTTTCACCAGCCGTTTTGAATTCGTTAGTTACTTTCACAAACTCTACAAAAAATTCTTCTACTGTTTTGTAATTATTTAATTTGATTTCTTCTATTTTTCCTCTACATATTATCTGTAAAGCTGTAGACTGTGTTTTTAATCATCTCGAGAGCTGTTTTACATTCACCAACATACTCTAATTGTTTATCGGAGATAGTACTAATTATCATTGTTCTTGCTTTTAAATCCATCTTATTCCACTCAGCTTCTTTGCCTGTATATTTTTGAGGCACTTCTTTTGTTGCTGGTTTATCACATTCTTTGTATTCCAATAAAATCATTAATTTGATTTTCCAGCTTGAGTAATTTGCACCATCAAAAATGGGCATCATGATATCTTCAATTTTGGCTTGCTTAGCCATTTTAATTTCTTTTGCACTTATATTGTTGTATACTTGATTTTTTAATACAATAATTTTCTTCAATTGTTTCAAAAATATATTTCTAATTGGATTTCTTATATTTTCTTTTCAATGAGCTTCTTTAGTTTCTAAATCGTGTTCTGGATTCACTTTTTGCTTTAGCCACAAAAACATGTGCTTAACCTCAAAATCGCTTCTTGAGGGATACGTTCTACGTCTCGTTGGGCCGAATAGAGCGCACGCCATTTGGTCTATCAGCCTCTTCACAGAACATACACGCCGTAAAGAGGTGGGCGCCGAGATTGCTGGCGGCACTACCCACGTTTACGGTCTCAGCCAGGGTGACCCCGAAATTCACCATCTGGTGGTAGACACCGTGGCCCAGGAAGACCAGATCCTCGGGCTCCTGTCTGAGGCACTGGTAGCGGATTCCATGTCGGTCCAGGAGATCTGTGGGTAGTGCCCAGACCTTATGGTGAAGTGGCAGGGAGTACCCCTTACCCACGGCTGCCAACTTACACCCAGCTTCCCGCCACGCAGTAATCCCTTAATCTCCTTTATCACTGCCTTCATCAGCCGTTTGTTATCGCATCGATTAACAAACAGCCAAATCTTGCAGGATCCGGGAAGACCTCAGTGGATTAGATTGCAGCTGTTCAAATATCCGTCTTCAGGGTGTTTGGGAGTGTAGGACCCGTCCCCAGACAGATAAATGGTTAAGTTGTTAATGCCAACCATCTTCGGATCCACGCCAAGGTTGCGGCTATTGTTCCACGGAACGTCAGCTAGCAGGGGCGTAAGTTCAGCCACGGCCTCCATATTCATTTCATACAAGGGACCGGCCTTCGGATCAGCAAATTGACTGCCGTAGTGCGACAACACCGAATTCACATAGCCGTTCAGGTCCACAAGAGCGTTAAGTAAAGCAGGAGTGACCGGCTGCACCTGTAAAAAATAAGGAGGATATAAGAAAAAGATCAACCCTCGGAAGAAGGAGAGGAAGCACGTAGGATAAAAACAGTAAAAACAGCGCATAACCTACCTGAAGAGCGAACGCCCGAGCCGGATTCAAGGCTGCATTGTACCAAACAGGGACGTTTGAGTTCAAATACAAGCCCGTTTCACCAGGGGTTAGGCGCAATCGAAGACGCTCAAAGGTAACGCCTTTCTCCAGCATCGGCGCAAGATAACCGCCCAAGTCACTCGGGGGCTCGCTGGGATCAAAAGTCCGGCGATACTAAAAAAAAAGAAAGAAAACAAGAACGAACCCAGGGGGAAAGCTAGGAAAAAACATGTACACATAAAAGCGTAGTCCCCTCGAGGGGTATGATAAAATAAGTCGGGATAAATTAAAGGCTGGAAGAATTCAGAGAAGCATAAATATACATATAATTCCGGCAGACACACATCTCACACGCAAAACGTAGAATCTATCGTTTGCAATCGATCCGAGAAGAGAAAAGGATCTAGTACGATATCCGTATAAGGATAGCCTTCGGCAAGCCTTACGCACTAGAAATATGCAAACAATCAAGCGTGAACATATACAATATACAAGACAAAAAAACATCAGAGGAAAAAAAAACTATGCGCCCGAAAGAAGCAAATTAGGAGTGCAGAAAACCCGAAGGCACACGTGCGCGCGGGCATAATATAAAAAGACACTAAGACATTTAAAAGCAAATGAATAACCTTAAAAAAAACGTATTACATGAACGCAATAAATAGAATCCCTTGCATTTCCCGTATGCATAACCTCCAACACTTTAGTGTACGGAACTCTATCAAACTCGTGCACGAACGATTGACGGACACCATGAGGCAGATTGTACTGAAACATGATGCCTGAAACTAATATACGGACGAGCCAGAGAAAAGAAAGCACTAATCACATAAATATAGGAAAAAGAAATATAGGAAATTGGAAAAATAATTACTCGAATAAAAAAAATATCGCAAGAAACCACAACAAAATCGAGGAAAAAGAGCAAGTACCAGAAGAGCACGTGTTGACGCCGAATACTGCACGACCAGGAAAGGCTAGGTGCAGTTGCATCCCGCCAAATGCAAGTGCAGTGAAGTTCACAACTAAAGCATACAAGAATGCGGGAAACGAACTACAAGCGCGGTACTAGAGGCAGACGCAGAGCGCTACCGCTCGGCCAGGAAAGGTACGACGGCCGTGCAGCCCAGGAATGCGGCGTGCAACCGAGGAATGTAAGACGGCCGACCGAGGCTGGCAAGATTCAAATCAAGATTTCGGGAATCGAAGATATCACTTAATTAATCAATCGATATCACTTAATTATTAAAACAATCTTAGATGACTAATGAATTGCTAGGAGAGTTACACTCACAGAAGAAAGATATTACACACACATGTTAGGCATCCCTAACAGTCAACGATAAGTGAAAATAGTCACCCAAATATTTAAAGAATCTTAGAAGAATAATGCATTACTCGAAGTTACAATAAGGTCAAGAAAATTTTGCAGACACGTATCGGTGGGCATCCCTAAAGCTCAAGACCAACACACACACACCCAACATAAAACAAGTCTAACATTCGGACAAAACGAAAGAAAAAACGCGGTAAGCAAAAAGCCCATCTAGAGACAGCGTCAAATATCAAGCGCCTACACTGGCATAGAAGCGGTCAGACCGACGTCAACGGCAAAGCAGAGAACACCGTCAGACCAGCAGAAAAGAATTAAACCAGTACACACGCAGAATGGTAAGAAAAACGAAAGCATTCGCTTAGAAAAGGTTTATTAATAGAGTCATCCCTTAAAGGAAAGAAAGCGGAGAAATACGAGATCAGAGGTTTAAATAAATAAATAAATAAACGAAACAAACCCAACCCAATAACAAAAGAGACATGAGAAACAGGCTATCTATGCATCGCTAGTCGACACAGCACCCTCCTTTACCGACAGAGCACGAAAAGCAAAACCGATACAGGAACACAATGTCACACAACAAGAGACCTACTTAGCAGCGCGAACTAGGTGCCTGCCTCGGAAGTCGGGGACCCAAGTTCAAATCCAGAAAAAAAATGGTTTGCTCTCGCCTTCGGCGCACCGCCAATTAACGGAGTTGCCGCGGAGTGTCGTATAATATTTTTCCGACACATTTTTACATACGTTATATTTCGTTAGTTTTTAGGGGGGGGGGTGTCATCTTTGTTTGAGGATTTGAGAATGATCTTAAGGGATAAATAGGGATCAAAAACAAACACAAGAACACAGTTTAATAGTAATAAAAGAATTATATTGTAATAATGACAATAATAACAACAATAATAATAAAAACTAACACAATTTGATAATAATAAAAGAACTAATCATAATAATAATGAAATACTTATCCACCTCATCCCAGGCAAGGCGCAGGGATCCACTACTATAACAAAAATTGCATTATATGCATCTTCACTCATCAACAATTTTCAAAACGCTTATGTAAAACTAATATCAAAAAGTAATATCAAAATATAGATTAATATAAAATATGATTAAAGATAACAAAACAGAAGAATAATTTTAAAAACGATTATGTCAAACTAATACCAAAAAGTGATATCAAAATATAGATTAATATAAAATATGATTAAAAATTACAGATATATACTCTTAAGAATATAAAAAATATCTTCGGTTACTTAATTAAAGATTAAAACTAAGATATAAAAAACAATGATAAAATTATGTTAATTCATAATAAAATTTGATTATAGCTAAGTTCTCACTATTCAAACAATTAGGTTACGGGTAATATACAAATACGTGTTATATTGCGTTTATAAACGTCGCTCGCAGTCTTGACAGAAGCAACTCTTGCGATGCCAGAGCATGGATGTATTTAATGCCAGCGTTGGGCGTGATTTATAGATTTGAATCAAATCAAATCGAATAGCTCGATGGGCGTGACTTAATCGTATTGCTATTCGTATGGAATCAATCAGCCCGGAAGGCAAAGATGTTTATACGAGCCCGGAAGGCTTAGATGGTTTTCTGTAACTAAATGCAGTCAGAATTTGAAATGTTCAAATCTAAGAGCAAGGGAGAACCGCCCGCATGTAGTGACTGATTTTGACAGACTGACTGCCTGCGCGTAAGCATGTCTTCGTGAAGCAGGCTAGCGTAGGGTGACCAGAACTACGGCGTAGTTCAAGGTTACCACCGTGACGGTGTTTTTGGGCCTAGACAAAGGGCGCGCATGCGTTCATCATTCTAACTCATACATTCAGCGCGTTACGGAATAGGTTAAGCCGTAACACTATGCCTTATAATTATAAAAAATACAAATGTAAATCATTAACTTAATGATATATGATTACTGCATCACAGAATCGACTTCTCAAACAAATATTGAACAAGGTACTTTTACTAAATTATAATTTATTCATTGTATAAATTGATTAAATTGTAAATAGATTATACATAGGGCAAAATGGATGAAAGCAATATAAGTGATTTGATGCTGTCAGTCACAGCAGCGTAGCACAAATTTTGTGACCGACATGACAAAGTAGTGGTATATGTATATTTCTATGTACCGTGACTTATGCTGACAAATTCGAACATTTGGTAATAGCTTAGCATAATATGGCTCAGTGTGGCACAGTTTGGCACAGTTTTGCACGGTCTAGCACAGCCTTGCTAAAAATGACCAGTTAGACCCGATTAATGCCGATTGCATTTTAATCGGTTCTAATCAGTTTTAATTGAGATAATCAAGCAGTACGATTAATAGTTAATTGGATTCAATAGTCTTTAATTGGAAGTCGGTCCGAATACGTAAAACCTCGATTTCTTTTAATTGAAACGAATCGGTCTGAACCGTTGATTTATTTTGTAATTTGAACCTTATAGGTAATAATCGGTTGTAATTGGAATCGGTCCTAATCAGTATTTAACTAATACGTGTGATCGAGATTAATCGGTTGTTATAGTGTTGCAAATGTAATCGTGTTTTAAAAGATTAGAGTTAAGGTTGGTAATAATCGGTTGTAATCGGAATTGGTTCAAAATCAGTACTCGACCAATATTGTATGATCAGAATTGATCGGTTCTTATATTGTTGTTCTCAACTTAACCGTGTTTAAAAACTTAGTGTTAAGGTCGGTAATAATCGGTTATAATAGGAATTGGTTCAAATTGGTATTCAACTGACATTTTATGAATTCGGTCATTAGTCAAGTGATAGTGACCACCTAGAGCACCACTTTATTTAAAGGGCAGACAAAGTACCTTGGGAAACATTACTTTGGTTCATCAGTTGTCAGTTTTGCTTTCCCCTAGAGGAACCTTTGTATTAATAATATTTTGAGTTTCGTCAAAACTTCTAGAAAATACTTTTTGGTGTGTTAAAAGTTCAAATCAAGTGTTTTTAGAAAATGTCCGTATGGATATGTATGTGTGTGCGTGCGTGCGTGCGTGTGGGTGTGCGTGTATTTTTTTATGTGGCGTAGGCAGAGCAAGCTCTGCACAAGTGGCCCTCCGACACCGGATACCCACAGGTACTATCGTTAAACAATACTTCCGTGGGGCCCGTTCACTAGTCTTTTTTGGCTTCTCCTTTGAAGTTTGACGTTTTCATAAATCCCCTATCCACGAAGGTGATTAGGGGTTCGGGATCAAACTCGTCTTCTTCATTTTGCATCATCTTGCCGTCTTCTTCATTCTGCATCATCCAGCCATCTGCTTCCTGCAGCATCGTCCAGTCGTCAACTTCGAGCAGCATAAACCGGCCATCCTCTGGACAGACTCAACCCCTACACCTACGTTGCATCGGGTGAGGGAGTCTGGGCTCAACACCTACGTTCCTCAGCATCGGTCTGAGGAGCACTTAGAGGTACTCAACCCTAGCTCCTACGTTCCTCTGCATCGGGCAGGGAAGTGAGAGCTCAAATCTGTGGCCTACGTTTCTCTGCATTAGTCCGAGGAGCGATTCGTATCTATTACCTAGTGGCCTTCGTCCAGCAACAGTTTTACTCAGCTGTTTCGCCTTGTCCTTCCCTTCTATTCTCTTCGTCATTTCTAACCTTCTTGAGAATGGTCCTTACGTAGTTGTTTACTGCGCAGCAGCCATCCTTCGACGCTAGCATAGCTGTCATTATTGACTCAGGGGTCACCTTAGTCTAAAGGTAACGCTCTAGTTCTTCTCGTTCCATTTCGTATCGCGAACAGTTACAGAAGACATGCTCCGCATCTTTGTTTGCTTCCAAACATACTGAGCAATATGGATTATCCTCTATCTTAAAGCGGTGTAGGTAGGCTTGAAAGCACCCATGTCCGCTCAAAAACTGCGTAAGGTAGTAATTCACTTCCCCGTGTCGTCTATTGGTCCAGCCAATGATACGTGGTATAAGGCGGTGCGTCCATCGCCCCTTACCACTGGAGTACCATCGTCTTTGCCACTCAGCTAGGGTTTGTTCCTTTGCGAATTTTCAAACTTCCTTTTGAGTATTGTCACCATGCCGGCTTTCTTCGTATATATTCTTTTGTTCTATTTCTAGAAGATCAATAGGCGGCATACTTGAAATAACGCACATTACATCTTCTGATACAGTAGGCAGAAGCGACCCGCAATGCACTTCTCGTATAAACTGTTGATAGCTTTCGTGCATAGGACTTCATTAACATATTGTCCGCCCATATTGGGGCACCGTATAACATAATTGACGTAGTTACACTGGCTAGAAGTAACCTTTGACCCTGCGTTGGCCCACTTAAATTTGACATTAGTCGCGATAGTGCAGCACCGACTTTTGCTGCCTTATTACTCGACCTCTCGAGATGCTGCTATAACGTTAGTATGGCGTCTATGGTGATTCCCAGGTACTTAATGGTCGACTGAGAATCTATTTCGTGCCCTTTCACTGGCAACGTTATTATCTCTATTTTCTTCTTACTAGATATAAGGATAGCCTCTGTTTTATGACTAGCAAGCTTAAGTCCAGTCTGCTTTAGCCAATCGTAGATTATGCAAAGTATCTCGTTAGCTATTTCCGTCACCTCTTCCTTTAGCTTTGCTACTACCACTACTGCAATGTCATCTGCAAAGCCTATAACCGGTGCCCCTTTGGGTAGCTCTAGCCTAAGTACTCCATGTTCCACAATAATGGGCTAAATGCGTGCGTGTATGAGTGTGTGTGTGTTTTTTTTTCTCTCTTGGAGAAAGAGGTATTAGGAAGAATCTTAGAAAGACCATATCATCACCTTGTTTATGGGGTCGTTGAAACAGCCCCATCCAGAATGTCAGCCGTGTGTCGGATTCCCACCGACTAAACTCATCCCCTCTATGGTCAGGTAAAAAAACACCCAGCCGTAAAAAGGAACGCCCTCTTTGCCTTTATCGACCCTCGGTAAAGGTGCCTAGCTCCATCTTCTATGTCCCTGAATCCCGCGGTACCACTGTCAAGCAATGCTTCGCGGGGGGGGGGGGGGGGGGAAAGGCTTTCACCCGCTTCTGGTTGATGTGGTCTTCATCACTATAGTCAACCTTCAGTGTTCAAAAGACGTGGTCAACATCCTATGTTGCATCCGAACATATTGGTCAGTTTGGATATTCGTCTAGTTTGAGCCGATGCAAGTACGCCCAGAAACATCCGTGCCTAGTCAAAAACTGCGTGAGGTAGTAGTTAACTTTCCCATGTTTTCTTCCAATCCAGTCTTCTATCCTTGGTATAAGGCGATGATGAGTCCATCGTCCTTTGCCACTAGTGTCCTATCTTGTTTGCTATACAGCCATCGTCTTCTTTCTTGCGGCATCCCAGATCTCCTTCTGGCTTTTGTCACTCGATTGTCTCCTAGCTTTAAATACATCCATTCTTTCTAACGCTAAAAGGTCAATGGGTGACATACCTGCTATAATGCAGGCAGCATCGTCCGATACCGCACAGTAAGCGGACGCCACTCCAAATGCACTTCGCCTATACACGGTAGTCAACTTTCGTGCATACGATTTCACTCGCATCGCATCTGCCCATATTGGGGCTCCGTATAGCATAATCGATGTGGTTACACTGGCTAAGAGTAACCCTCTCTTCTGAGATGGCCCTCTTACATTTGGCATCAATCGTGATAGAGCAGTCCCAACTTTTGCTGCTTTATCACTGACTATTTACAGATACTGTTTAAAACTTCTTTGCAATACTCGTCTGCGTCTTGCATCGATGGTGATGCCCAAGTATTTGATGGTTGGTTAAGAAACGATCTCATGTCCATCCACCGTCGTATGATTTCCTCCATCTTCTTCCTACTGGAAATGAGGATAACTTCCGTTTTGTGACTGGCTAGTTTCAGTCCCGTTTCTGTTAGCCATTCGTGTATTATACGGGTTGACTCTTCAGCTATGTCTGTCAACTCTTCTTTATTTTTTGCTACTACCAATACTGCTATGTCGTCAGCGAATCCTACGACTGTTGCTCCTTCAGGTAATTGTAGCTTTAGTACCCCATCATACATGATTTTCCAAATCGGTGGGCCAAGTACTGACCCTTGGGGTACGCTTCCTGTAACTTTATATGTGTTGGTACCGTCCTCAGTGCCATATATTAGAATTCTGTCCTTTGAGTAGTCGGACATCATCCTTCTTATATATAAGGGCACATCCTGCTTCCAGAGTGCCTCGTGTATTTCACTCCATCTGGCTGAATTAAATGCATTTTTGACATCCAATGTAACTATGGCGCAATACTAATTTTCTCCTCCCTTCCATCTTCTCCCCTCTATTGCTGTTTGTGCAGTGTCAATTACTAGACTAACTGCGTATAGGGTTGAACGCTTCTTTCCGAAGCCATATTGGTGTTCCGCTAATCTACCTTCTTCTTCTATAAAATAATCCATTTGACACAGATAATGCGTTCCAGAGTCTTCCCTGGGGTATCCAGCATGCAGAGTGGTCTGTATGATGAGGACTCCTCAGGTAGTTTCTTTCCTTTTGGCAAAAGCACTAGTCACTGTTTTTTCTAGATTGTAGGAAATCTTTCCTCTTCTAGACATGTATTGTACGAGTCTACAAAGATCTCTGGATGAGCATGAATGGCATGCTTCAACGCAATATTTAGAATACCATCGTAATCGGTGGGATAGCTTCTTCATTTAAACCTCTTTCGATGACACTTGGCTCTTCCAGTTGCCTGGGGAACAGCGTGGTCACTACCCGGTGTAATAGCTCCAAGCATTTTGGAGGGGGCACGTAGATTCCTTTAATCTTCTTCATTACTATTTTGTATGGTCGACCCCAAAGGTCTTGTTTGACCTTATCCTGTAATTCTGAAGGCACCGTCGTTTGTTTTCGCGGATTTTCTTCTTAAGACTCCTTTTACCATCCTTCATTTCTTGTCCGCAGGCATCTACTATTTCCTGGCCTATACCAGTTTTATAGTATTTCTTCCTCGTCCGTTGTTCTCGTCTTCTGGTCCAGTGGCACTTGCTACGTGCATTCGCAATCTCCTTGTCCCACCAGTATACTGGTGGTCATCTACTGTATGCGACTCTTTAAGGCATAGCAGCGCCACATGCTCGGGTGATATTTACCGTCACCTGCTCCGCCTTGCTGTTCGCTGTTCAGACAGTTGCATTTCTTCTAGTGCTAATAGGCACATCTCCTTATCATAATCCTTTGTTTTCCAACTAACTCTATTGGTCGTTGTACTCGCGCTGGGTCCCTGTTCAAATATTCCTACCTCCATTATTATGGCCTGGTGATCACTATGTGTGTAGTGCTCACTTACTGTCCTTGAATCAACTGAGCCAATAAGGCTGTTATTAACAAACGTCAGGTCGACAATAGACCCTGCATCTCCTCTTCTAAATGTGTGGGTGCATTCTTGGTTAACTAGGATCAAATCCAGAAGAGCAAATGCTTCCAGGAGTACTCGTCCTCTGTGGTTAGTCTTTATGCTGCCCCACTCCACAGCCCACGCATGAAAGTCGCCTACAATCAGTATTGGTTTTCTCCCTACTGTTTCTTGTATAAGCCGATCCAGCAGTTGTTTGAACTGCTCGATTGGAGCGTTAGGTGAAGCGTAGCAGCTGTAAAAAGTGACACCTGCTATCTTAGCCCGTATAAATCCTTCTTTCGGATCTTCATTTTTTCACAGAAAGCAACGTTTCCACATGCCCAGATTGCTGTTTTACCCGTAGTGTCCTCAGCGTGTTCGTGTAACTTTTCGCTGCATGTTCTTCCGTTCCGCACTTAAAACTGCATTTACTTCTGTCGTACGTCTCTGTACACTTTTTTGCGATATTGCCAAAACCCAGGCATTTAAAGCATCTAGGTGGTCGTGTCTCTTGACTAATCTCCCTGATTCTGCAATTAACCCAACCTACTTTGAGCTTTCTCCATGCGATCGCCTTCTGTGCAATCAGGGCAGGCAGCTGTACGACGGCAGTCTGCGTATCTCCATAAGTTTTTCGAAGAGTCTTTACGGACGTCTCCTCTACTACTTTCTTCTCTTCTGGAATCTCTCTACTCAGGGCTTCTAGAATATCTTGCTTAGAGGTAAGCATATCCAGGTCTTTTATTTCAAAGACCACTTTATACTGAAGCCTCTTGATTGTGGCTTCTTTTACCAGCACCGCTTTAACCGCTTCGTAGCCCTTCGTCGTAGCTTCAGAAGAAAATCTCCTGCCACCGTTTTGCGTATCTTCCTTACGCTGTTACCAAGTACCGTCAGATTAGGGTCCGCTTTTATTTTCCTCAAAATATCAGCGTACAAATTTCCTTCAGCAGCTTTTATAACAAGTGCATCATGCCTGGTAAGTCTCTCTCGTGGTTTTTTTGTGCCATTTTTGTTCTTGGCACCAGTGCTTTCGCGTGTCTCCTCTTTCCTCTTCTTTTCTTTTTTTTCTCCTTTCTGCTAATAACCTCCTGCCAGGGTGGGTTTGCCTTTTCTTCCGGAAACACCTGTAATTGGATTTTTGAACTTCCACATAAGCTACTTCCTTATTTTTCTTCGTTCTTTTAGCGTAGTTTTCTTGTCGCTCTTCTACCTGGCTTGGTAACATTGCCTTACGCTTATTTAGCGTTTTCGTCGTCACTGCGTTTGATGCTTCTATGGTCTGTGATGCCTTGTCCTCCTTATGAATATGCTGCTGGTTCGGTGACATTTTCGCTTCTTTAGCATCAATCCAAGGCTCGCCTTGCTCTTTTCCAGCGCCACTTGTCCTCTTTCAAGCCGCTTAACCTGGATCATAATCGCCGATAGATCTTATAGATAAGAATTGAAGGATCTATTATTTCAAAATAATTCAAAAAGTATTAATTTAAAAAAAATATATAAGAGGTTACAATAATTAATTTGCATTTGCCAGTTTTGGGTCTAAATTAGTATACTTTAACAATCCGGGGCCACAAGTATTAAAGATATGTGGACAGGTATATTATAATTCATATTTATCACATACGAATTAAAACGAATACCCAATATATATTGACAATGAAATTGCAAATAAATATAGAGCAAATAACTATAAAATTGATAAACGCGATTCAAACATATTAGTATTTTTATATACTTTTTGTCTTTGAACAATCCTTATGCAAAAGCATATAAAATAATGTATGAAATAGAAAATAAAGAAAATATTAATGCTCATAATAATAATATAACACGTCCTGAAATAGTAATGTCATTAACATGTGATAATCATACAAAGAATAAATCATATTTTGCAACATTTAATGAAGTTGCTGTTGTATATATAAGAAATTATGGCGAACCTCCGTTTGACCGTGATATACGCATTTATGTAAAAACTAAAAAACCACAACAAATAAATATTCTCAGTAAACATCTTGACCCAATGACATATCCTTTGATATTTCCTTTTGGTCATCCAGGATGACCTTATATAAATGTACAAAAAAAGAATATAAAAATAAAAATATATCGACACTACAGTTTTATTCATGTAGATTAAGCATACGTGGTGATTTCAATCCTTATTTGAATTTGTAAAATTTATCACAACAATTCATTGTTGTTGTTTAGACAAGGATCGAAGGATGTCGAAGGGTACTGATCAAATTGATTCTATCACAAGTGTTGAAATACCAAACAGATAAAATATATGTAATATAACTAGCAAGAAATTTTAATCATTACCAAGAGTGTGTAGTATTACAACATGTGTATTAAAAAGTGGCACCCTAACCCTATTTAAAGTAGTAATAAAGTGTGTGAATATTATTTAGTTTTTTTTTAAATGTCAGTGTAAAGTTCAATTAAAAGAATAAAGAGTTTGAAGATATACTGTGTCTCTGTGCCCAAAGTCGCCCTCAGTGAGATTTGAGAGGTGAATTTAAAGAAAAGTTCAGTATCCAAGTCAGTAAGTTTAAGTCTATCATTATACAATGCTCTTTGAATTGTAAAAAGGCTACTAGACAACTAAAATATGATACTACCACTTCCTATGTTACCTAGAAATATGTAACTTACTTAGATGATTCTGATTTAACTGTTTTCGTTCATATTTTCACATCAAGGTTCATGCGAATTTTTTAATTGAGGAGGTCGAATTTTACTTATAGCTAGTTACGCAGAAACAACTATCTCTAGCACATTGTATTTCTGGTTTCCGGTGTAATTTTACATGGAGAAAGTGATAAATGTTTTGGCTTTTTTGTCAAGGTATTAATTAGAATTTTGACTTTTAACAGTTGAGAGATTTTGAGACCGATACCTGTTTTGCGTGTTTTCTAGGTAGCATAGCAAGTATCTGTGTAAAATTTAATTGTATGACTTTTTTATACACTGAAAAAAACACAGTCGTTTCTGCTGTAGTTCGGTAGTTTTAACCGTTCTGCCACCGTAACGACTGTACAGTAAGAACAACGGTTTGCCACTGGTGATTTTGGCGAGTCGCGACTAGTCAAATTAGTCGCTTACGCGGGAAATCAGCAGAAACGACCGAACTGATTCTTAAAAACTGCTGAACTCTACGGTACTTTTGGCGAGTCTTCGTACAATGACGGATTACTGGTGCGAGTTCAGTTAAAATGGCTGTATTTTTTTCAGTGTAATGCAAATAAATGGCATTGTAATGATAGACAAACCCACTAACTCTTATACTGAACTTTTGTTCAAATTCACTACTTAAACCAATGACGACGAGATTTAGCATTATTAATATATTTTTTTTTTAAATAGTTTTGAGGGATTTAGTAACATGTTACATGCTTATAAAATATTAGCAGACGTTAGTGTGCCGCCCAACACTTATGGTGGATTTTCTACCAGTGTTATTAGATAGAGATAGAATCAAG
>JAZHPH010000240.1:42001-52256 GCA_037356405.1 Nasonia oneida | reverse complement strand
TATATATATATATATATATATCCCAGTTCGAATTCAGTAGTCCTGAGTATATATATATGTTATACCTATCTTATATGCCATTTAAACCGCAATATTGGTGAAAGTAAGAGATCAATCCGAACTACGACCACCAAAAAATTCATGGAGATACCTTTTTATAGCGCAAAAGTTCCTGTATGGATCTCAGAAGAGCAGAGACCCTGTATCTTTGGCTAAAAAAGGAGGTTACCATAAATTTGTGCTAAAATGATTAAAATTCATATTTAAGGCTTGTGGCAAAGCTTATGAATTGCTTGGAGCATTCCTAAAAAATCACAGAGGTAGCAAACATCAAAATAAAGAAAGTCACTGCAAGAGAAAATTGTTCCTTAATGTCCATCATTGACTAAAAATTCAAAGCTTAGTGATAAATTATTTAAATACATGTTTGCTTATAGAAATATATTGCGTTACTTGGATCATCGCCAAAAAAATCATAAAGCTTGATTTTATTGCTACAGATATTTCTACCGAAGTCGAGAAATCATAAATATATTGTATCTCTTACAAAAATTAACTTAATTATCTACTGACTTTGAAAAATTATGATCGAGTGTATGATTTATGTTATAATTTTTTGCAAGAGACATAATATATTTCTGCGTGGGGAGGGTATGTGGAGGGGCCGTGGGGGGGGGGGGGCAGTGTTAGGGCATTCAGATTTTCAGAGACTGAGTCTTGTTTGTAAACGGTCACGTGTACGCGCGCGCGAAGATACAGCGTGCGGCTAGATCAAAATGGCGTCGTCGTGTTTCACGTGCACCTTGCTTCGCTTCGTAGTGACGTAAGGTAGCGTCTTTTCACCCTTCTCTCTCTCTCTCTCTCTCCGTTCCGTACAGCTTACGTGCGAGAAAGAGAGGTGAAGCAGCCATGTTGGCTCGGTTGCCTAGCAACCCCCTTTGTCTGATGCTTTGTTCCGAGAATTTTCGCGCGCGCTCTTGTTCGTTTAAATTTGTAGGAAATGCGTTTTGTTGATTTGACTTTCCCGTTTCGACGCGTATCGACTTTATTTTTCAAGAAAACATGGTTTATGTACTGTTTCTTCGAGTCGTTTTATTCACGCGTTTTTTGTGGATTTGAGTTTTGAATTTATTACATTTTTTCTCACTTCACTTTTACGCACATGTATGGATACTCAACGCTGAGTTGAGAAAAAAGAAAAAAGAAAAACACATTTTTGATAAAGTCTCAAGTTAAAATAGTTTTAAAAACACGCATGTAAAAAGAAAAGAAAAGTGAAGTAGAATCATATAGCGATGTAGACACGTATCACAAAAAATGATGCGTTTTGATAAAATCTCGAGACTTTATCAAAAATGTGTTTTTCGTTTTACTGCGAATTTACGTCACTTTGCTTTATTTTTATGTACTTACACATAGTTTGCGGATTTTCCCATTTATATTAGTTTCATAATTTTAGCCAAGACGGTGATTTTTGGCTCCTTTGTTTGGGACGTGTGCGTGTTGTTTACTGGGAAGCACCGTGTAGCTTTCCTTGTCCTTGAAGGGACGCGTCCAGGTTCTTGGCTTCTTAGTTGAGTGCAAATCTTCCTTTTCTTTTCACTTTTACGTATCACTTTTCACTTTCCGATTCGCGCAGTGGTTGCTAGCGGGGCTTATAACCTGTTAGTATATAAGGATTTTCTAGACGCGAGAGAAAAAGGTAACACGCAAAATAAAAACACCTCGTATTTAGAATGATAAACGTAAACGTGGCTTTATTGTAACTTCAAAAGGAATAAACGTGAGATTTAGAAACGTTACGTGCGCGGTAGCGTGTTGCTGGCTTGAGGAGCTCGCAAGCAGAGGTTAGAAGTTAGAAGCAAGTTAGAAGGACGGCCGAATAGCGACCATGCGATAGTGAAGTATCACAGCTGCACTAACATTGAGCACGAATATCTGCCACGAATGATTGTGTAGAATTAAGACCAATCAGCATCTGCTGTGCTACGAAGGAGTTTTCAACATCCAGGTTTCGACAGAAAAAGATTATATATTGTAAGTTAAATTAATTTATACAAGAAATCTAGCAAATTTCCAACTAAACCATCTAGTAACTGTAAAAAACAAAACTATCAAAAAAATCTTGTAAAAACTGTAACGTCAAAGTAAAAGTAATTGTATCTACATTTTGATTTCTAAATGAATAAAATTTCCATACCTTGTGTTATTTCTAAATTTTGTTTTTTTTGACATAGGAAAGAAATGTAAAATCATGTTGAATTATTTTTTTTTCAATTATATTTATAAATATGCAGAGTTACTGATAGACTACACTATAAATAAAATGAAACGGGCATGGCAAGTTACTAGTAGTAAGTATATAGAGTGTTTTGTAATTGATCGATATATTGTTTAAGTTTATAAGCTAACAATTATTCGACTCTTGATTAAACACAACAATTTCGTTTTGCTAATTATATTATAATTAAAATAATATAGTAATAAACTTAACTTTTTTGATTGATCTCAGTTCTTTTTTAATCTATCATTGCTTTTTAAACAAAATTGTTATCATGTCACATTATATGTTATTGGTGTAATGTCGCCATTATTTTGCGACTTTAAAAAAAACTTTAATCATTATTATTAAAATCATGACCAATAAACAACACTTTTTTGTATTATTTTAACTACACAAGTATCATATTTTTAAACATGAAATAATCTTTTCCTCGATGCACTGGTAAACTTTTCTTAAAACGTTCTCACGCAATTGTATATTCAATATATAGCAATATATGTCAATAGTCAAACAGCTGAAAGTCATAAAAGATGACCCTCGACGAAATTTCTTAACATGTTACAGTCTGAAAATATCAAACCAAGGCTCTAGTATATATTTTCCAAAAAAGTTAAAGATGCCGAGAGCCAGCTGCAGGTCGTAAAAATGCAGGTGACACTTCGCCG
The DNA here is from genome assembly GCA_037356405.1 of Nasonia oneida. Lineage (NCBI taxonomy): Eukaryota > Metazoa > Arthropoda > Insecta > Hymenoptera > Pteromalidae > Nasonia > Nasonia oneida. The sequence goes on along the minus strand of JAZHPH010000240.1, from coordinate 49,307 downwards.
TCTAGAGTTCCAAGATCTTTCACGTTGAAGGTTCGAGATGGGCATACAATCAGAGCCCTAATCTTAAGTACCCGATACACGTGCAGTGCATCCCATAGTAAACAGATTCCTATGCTTTTGTGAAAACTATTCGTTTCGTAAATAAATTTTTATTTTTTATCTATGTTCTAATAGTTCGAATAATGTATTGCTTTTAAGTATTTAGTTTATTATTATTTATAATTTTGATGGTACATTATTTGCGCAAACATTATTAATTGATATTAACAATATATTTTTCACTAACTGTTTCTAATAATACAATCAATAAGTCTATATATTTCGATTTCATTTAAATTATAATCATAATGAAATGCAATAAATTATATTTTATTTACATTATTTAATTATTGTAATTTTGAAACTGTTTATTAATACACAAAATATGGACTATTGAAGTAATTATTATAATTTAAGAACTTAATCAAAATGCGACAAAAACTAACATCGTGTTATTTACAATAGATTTTATATGCTACTCAATCAGACTGAGATGCTCGACGATTTATTATTATTAGTTATAGCAGTTTTGAACGGGCAAGGTGGATATATTATTGTCAATTCTTTATAAACATAAACTTTCGAATAATAGTATAAGCGTCGCCATCTCCGTAAGGAAATCGGGAGTTATCTCACCCTCTTCCCTGGATATTTGGCTAGAGTAGGAGGTCTTTGGGCTTATGCGTAGGAGGAGTCCTGAAAAATCTCTCTCTTCTATTGGGAAATCGCTTGAAAACTTCTTTTGGGGGGAAATAGAGGGATGGGCCTAGTATCACGAGTTTTCCGAGGACGAACTCCGAAATCACTGCGGTCCCGGCTCCCGGCCGGTCAACATAACTATACACGCTTTATCCGCACCTACATAACTTTTTCTTGTACGCACTTAGTCCGCACTTGTACTATTATATACTACTATACGCGCTCAGTCCGCACTTTTACGAATCTAAATTTCTTGTACGCGCTTAGTCCGCACCTCTATTATTTTATATTGTTTTACGCTCAGTCCACAAAAATCTTATAAACACACCGTCTGCTTCTAGATTATGATTTGTGTTTTCCCATTGATTCACTAGATTTCGTTGTGAATAAACGTAGTTCGTTTTTTCCTTTAAAAACGCATATTGTTCATACGTGTTTTTATTTTTTTGGTAGATATTTGATACCTTATTCACACCCAAATGTTTTACTTCGATTCTTGGGCAACTCCTCGAGAGTCTACATCCAGCAGTTTCTAGCAGTCAATCAACAGGAGGAATAGTAAGTAAAAGAATTCTAAATACTTCTTGTATGATTCTATTTTGCGACTGACACTGATCAGTTTAGAGCCATTTTTTCCTCATTCGCTAAGAGTAGGAGCCAAGTGTCGGTTGGCTATTAAAAATAATCTCTTTATAGTGCTGCGTTCCTAAAAGTTAATATTAATTATTTGCACTCATACTGGCGATCTCGTTCCTGTTTAGCAGTTTAACTAAACTTTTAAATTGTCAGTAAACCTTTAGGCATTTCTATCTCTTTGAATAGAAATATTTAACAATAAAATTTCCGAGTTAACCCAAATAAATGAAAAGCTCATCCCTATCTATTGCAGTTTTTTTAATATAGAACAGCGAGAAATAAAACGAAGGGAGTAGTCTCAAAAAGACAAACTCCCAAGTGTATTTTAGAAAGACGAAATATTAAATGAATACAACTTCTTGTTCAAATTATCAAGATACAAGAATCGTAAGCTAGACTTGAATCGAGAGAAGCGCGGGCTACGGGAGCCGAAACTGAAGCGTCATCCCTGGTCTCCTTCCCAGGCTCTGTTGGTTTCATCCTTTTCCCCTCTTTCCTGCCTTCTCTCATCCTCTGGAGTTTTTTGCGACATTCCTACTGCGCCTAAGCGTCCTCAGCCGTCGTGGAGGAAGGGTGCACGCACGGTTACTTCGATGCATTCCAGGTATGCCGGCCTTTTAACCGCGTTCTAAGGCGCGGGGCTGTAAAACGTTATCTAGACGGCTGTTGTGTTTTCCCCGTTTTTTTTATGACAGATACAATACGCGTTCGCTGCTCCACGCAGAGAATTAACGGAGCTGCTTGGCCCACATGAAGTATTATCGTGATTGGCCCGTATTTTTGCATCTGGCCGGATTTTTCAGCTGAGGGTGGAAAAGCTGTGGCACACATGTTCGTTACTACACATAGAGAAAAGTGGTAGGGCCGTGAATCGATTATGGCGGACAACGCTACCTTCGTTCACCGCGAGGCAGCGTGACGTATTCGCGCTCAGCTGTGCCCGGTAGGCGTTGCCGCCATGATTCTGATCACGGCTCACGCTGCGGAAGAATTACCCCGTAGGGCCGTGATTGCACGGGAGAGCGGACTACTCGTCGATGCAATTTGAGTCGGTGACGTTGATGGTGGGAACGTGCTTTATTATTCGTATCATTATATAGTTTGTATCAACGAGACATATTGTATGATTAAAATGAAAAATACCGCATAAAAATTAAATTTTTACGATGTGTATTTAGTACATTTATAATGAAAAACGTATGACAATCTCAAAACTAACTAACGTTATGTGTTAGCATTTTTTTTTAACCGCAATGCGAAGCCGAACCGCGGCGCTGATCAGTCTGCTCTCCGGCCATGCAATCACGTTCCCACGGGGCGATTCTTCTACCGTGTGATCGGAATCATGGCAGCAGCACCTGCCGGGCACAACTGAGCGCAAGAACGTCACGCTGCCTTGCGGTGAACGAAGGCAGCGTCGTCCGCCATGATCACCTCACGGCCCCTGAGCCCTACCACTTTTCTCCGTTCGGTTTCAGCCTCTCTTGATTCAAGTCTAGCTCGCGATTTTTGTATCTTGATTATTTAAACAGCAGTTGTATTCTTTTAGCAATTGGTCTCTCTAAAATACACCCTCTAGCTTGGAGTTTACTGAGAACTCAGTGTACCAATAATTTCAAATACCCTTTGCTACGCGTCTTAAAATCAGAACGGTTTTCGGGGACGTAATCTACGCGCACACTCGCGCTATACGCGAAACTCGATCATCGGCCTATCGGTGGTGTGCTATTTTCCTGAAAAATGTAAAAGAATGACCCAGGGCTTTCCATACAATGAAGCTTGCTGATGATAATCTCTGCCGAAATCGGATAAGTCCCTCTTCTTCATTAACGATCATAAAATTTCTGGCAATTTATAAGTAACGTTGCTTTGTATGAATTTGTTTGCTTTTAATATTTACAGCTGCAGTCAGCAGTTAGAGTGAATTTCTTGTCAGCAATGAAGAAGACAACCAGGACTATGCTGACCGAGTGTCACACTTTCTGTTTTGAGGTAAGGCTGTAACCTGATTATTGTCCTTTTGGCAAAGTTTGCTTATGGCATGAATGATTTTAAGCACAACTGCTCTATAAAGTACAATGCATAAACTAGTCATTACATATTTTTATCATATGTTTTTATGATCTAATAAATTAAAACCACAAAAACATGATTATTTATTTTTAACCAAAACTGAACCGCTTTGGATATTTTTTTTTAATCACGGGTAACTCAATATTAGGAAGTATTGTATATATATAGAGTAAACTTAGAGAAAGTGCAAAGATGTTTACTCAAAGATAGGTTTATTTTGAATGGCAGTTATTATTTATAATCAATAATATGAAGTTGCATGATAAACAATAAAACTTAAAAAGAACGTTAATTGAAATATACTACAGGAAGCTAAATCTCAAGTCAGATTTCACTATAACTACTCTTATATCAAGGGGTGCCGTAGCGCCCCGATGGCAAGTATAAGTTTTTATACACTGTGCCGTCGGGGAGCAGCGCGACCCTCTTATACTTTAAATTTGCTAATTAACCTAAATGCGTTTTATTATCTCCAATGATTTCTTGCCTGATATGTCTTAGATGCTTATGTTTGAGTAATGTATCTTAAAGATTTTAATGAGAGCTTTCTAATGATCATAATATTTTGCTTCAAAAATTTCTCTTTTACAAAATAATTATGATCAAAAATTAATTTGCGATAATTTCTTAAAATTTTGGTCATGTGCGATTCTCATCTTTTTAAATACACCAATACAAGATATGTCATGATAATAGGTTACAATAAGGTTATTTTCAGCAATCAGTGCAATATACTATACTACGCCGCGAATGTCTCCAGAACATATTAATTATGTGCAACTTAAATAGTAAAAAAGTGAGAGAGGTGTCCGCTAAGCGTCGCTGCCTTTTACGGGACGAATCACAGTTGCAGAGAACCAAAAGCATGGAGTAAGCATCTATCTACACAATGATTCTAAGGTAAGAGGACTAGATTTTTTAAACAAGAAGTTGTCTAGTTGTCTTTATCTTGTTTTTCTTGCATCGTTTACAAACGTGCATCAGTGTTTGTTTGAAAGCACAGAGGCACACCCAGCAGCAGCGTACGTCCGGCCTTGCGTAAACATAAACGTAGCCTAAAACAATGGTGTTTCGGAGTGGGTGATTGTGCGTGATTGTACATGATCGTGCGTTTATCAAAGTACCTTCGCGCTACCGCTAGTGTACCTCTCGACAAAATTGATGTGTCTAATAATTAGGCGCTAAACATCTACCAAGACTCGACGCAAGCACTCACGTGGATAATCACAAACACGACGCGTGAATCCAGAGAGTAAATAACAGCGTGCTTTACATCAGCGAACATCTTGTGACCCTTGGTTTATATCGGTGGACTAGAAACTGGGCATCGGCCAATCGCGTCAGGACATGCAGGACTGCCACGACAGAGAAGAGCGAGATCGACACCGCGATCCACGAAAAATCTATGAGCTTGTCTTCAACTTCACGAGCTCTCACCGCTCGAGCTCGACGACGACCCCGTCTCCTGCCATGCCGACCTCCACATCTATGGTTGTTCGACTTTTACTTCAAACTCCTCAACGGCAACTATATGCTCTCTCCAAGACCATATAACTTTGTTTCTTCAGAATGAGTCGACAATGAACCAAAAGGTCTTCCTTCTTCTGCCATTACAGCGGTTTCGATCAGCACTCACATATTAGTGCAGTAGGGTTCACCACAATTGGCAAGCGCCGCAACGACGACTGCCGGAGCTGCTCCTACGACCAGCAAATAACACTTGGCGCTCAAGACTATTAAGTCGAAAACAGCGCGTTAGACAACGAGAGCACGAAAACGAGTTTGCGACCGAACGTCTGATCCAGTTCGAGGACAAGGATGAGGCGATAGACGTCAACAAGGAGCCGACGCGGCCCCCATAGATCGGCAGTGTCAGAAGTCCGACCAACCTCAAGCTTAGCATATCCGTGACAACTGGCCACAAATCCAAGTCTACCGCTGCTGTCCGCCAGTATCATCAAGACCCTCACGTCCTAGATGATCTAGGTTGCTCAATAGCAACAGCAGCAGGTCTTCAAAGACAAGATACGCAAGATAATAACCCTACTGAAAAAAGTTGCGCGATTATTTGCGTAATTAATCGCGGAAATAATCGCGTTAATTTATCAAATTTTTTTCGTCACGATTAGTTGCACAATCAATCGTGTGACTAATCACGCGATTTATCTAAAATAAATTTTTTAACAAAATAAAATTATTAACGGGGTGGCCAATTTAGGTGTTACCATCCGGATGGTAACACCTTTACTAGCCACCCAGTTAACTAATTTTACATTTTTTATTTTCAAATAAAATAAAATTGTTTAAGATCCAAAATTAGTTAGCGGGGTGGTCAGTATAGGTGTTATTATCCAGATTTTAACATCTAAATTGACCACCCCACTTAACAATTTTGCATTTTAAACAATTTTATCTTACTAAATAATTTATTTTAGATGAATCGCACGATTAGTCACGCGATTAATCGTTCGACTAATCGCGTCGAAAAAAGTTAACCATAAATTAACGCGATTATTCTCGCGATTAATCACGCTAATAATCGCGCGATTTTTTTAGTAGGGAAGGCTCTCGATAAGTCGTAGCAATTCTGAACTTTAATTAAACGAATTAAACGGGTATAAAATCGGTTTGAAAAACACCTTTTACACGGTATAATGTTGGCAACTATAAGTTTGCAGGTCTCCGCCATGGCAGAAAATAACCCAACAGTTGATTACAGTTGGCCAACGAATCTGCTAAAACCGTAACTTTGGCCAACAGTTTAGCGTTGGTAAGTATTTCTACCAGGGCATAAATATATACTAATGAATGTAGTAAAATCAATTTTGTATATGTCAAGCATCAAGCTGGTTATTAAAAAAAGGTTACAATTTTCAAAAATATTATTTTAATGCAAACTTGCCGTCCCGTCGTCTTATAGTTTATCGATGAAACATTCTAATTGTTATTATTAAGGTGTAAATCTGTTAAATCATAAAAAATGCAAAATTTTTTTATTATAATCTAAAAGGCTTTGCTTTTGCTTTGCTTTATTATAAAATTCATTAAATATATCCGCCAAAGTTTATAGCAAAGACAAATTTAATAATTTGCAAAAATCTACTTCTACTATTATATTAAAGTCCTTGATGTACCTGTGTGCCGTGCAGCTATTCACATCTTTTTTCAATAACTGAACATCTAGGAGTCTTGGTCCTGTAGTAATTAAATTTATGTAAGAATACAAAATCTATTGATTTTACTATCTGAAAAGTCGCGAACATTTACTAATCTGCGTCCTGATTCTGACAACAGATTAAATAGAAAGAATTTAAATTTTTATAATAATTCTCAATTATGATAGTTCAGGTCTGGGATACCAGGTAGTGGAGGTTTATCGCAATAAAGAGATTTTTGTTCTTTATAACAAAAATAAATATATTCAAATAAATAAATAATAGAATATTGCGTATATCTTGCATATATTCTAAGTATCACAAACATTAAATGGGTAAATCCGCTTTGATTTTTACAAACAAAAATAAACAGATACGCGTTTAAGTTGCGTAATCTGATTTGAATCGTATTGTTACAAGAAGAAATTGTATGCAGATACGCTTAAATTTGCGTTATCTGATCGTATTCGAAATTTTACAAGTTTAAATTAGGTAACGAAATTTTTCTAAATTATTTTGACAAGAATTAGAATTTTTCTAAGTCTAGGACTGATACGCTTTATGATGCGATATCGTGCCTAACTCGAAATTTTTATAAGTATAGAAATATTCGAAAATATTCTATAAGTCTTTTAGCTGCTCAAGGCATAAGTTGCTCAAGAGCAGGGACTAGGCGCTGTAGCTGCGCTGGCGCTTAACATATA
>JAZHPH010000240.1:4252-36982 GCA_037356405.1 Nasonia oneida | reverse complement strand
TTTTTTAGCGTAGGACCCTGAATTTAAATTTTGCTGGATGAGGAAGAGAAGTTTAGGGAGAGAGAGCAGGAGGATTAGATTAGATCAGATTAAATAAGTTTTTATTTCTGTACATTGTGTTGTACAATTCAAAATAAATACAGTATAAAGTAAAACAAGTTATAATTTGTGTGTGTTTGTGAGATGATTATGAGTTTTCAAGTGCAAAAAAGTATTCTTTAGCTAATTGTTTGAAGTGTGACATGGATTTAGTGTTGCGAAGGCGTGATGGTAGCGAGTTCCAGAGGTATGAGGCGCTTATATGGAATGAACCTTTCAGCGTCTCCGTCTTGAAAGTCGGGATGTCCAGAGGCGTCACCTCCCCCCTCACAGGCCTGAGCGCGACGTGAAAGTCAAAAAAGGCCAAGATGTAAGAAGGCACAGCTGTGTTAAACAGTTTTCGTAGAAAACAGGCTGCAAAGTACTTTCTACGTCCGGCAGTTGTAAGCCATTGCAGTTCACGCCTGTAAGGGGAGATGTGCTCGTCCCTCCTTACACCATAGATGTATCGAATTCCCGTGTTTACGAGTCTCTGGAGTTTTGTGTCAAGTTCTTGGGCCAGGTCACAGTATACCAATGAGCAGTAGTCGATTATTGGAAATAGGAGTGCTTGCACGAGATGTTTGCGCAACCTGAGATTGGTACTTTTCCTGAAAAAGTATAGCCTGTACATTAATGAGTGAGCACGTTTGCATAGTTGTGTAACGTGCTCTTTCCACGTTAGTTTGGAGTCAAGCACCAACCCCAGATTGCGCACGGATGATTCATAGCCTGGGCTCCCCCTATGTTGATGTAGGTGTTAGCAACAGTTGGTAAAGCATTAATATAGTAGGGGGAGCCCAGGACGATTGCCTTAGTTTTGAGGACATTAAGTTTAAGATGATTTTGTGCAGCCCAGCCCATTATCCTTTGGGTACTAGCTCTCATCTTGTCAGAACAAGAATCGAGCTCCTCAAGGTGACATTGGCTGTATATGTGCAAGTCATCCGCATAGATTAGATGGGACACATCTGAATCCAGGCAAAAACCGATGTCATTGATGTACAACGAACAGCAGGGGACCTAGAACCGATCCCTGCGGGACACCGGTGTTCAGGGGCCGGAAGGTGGAGAGCTCGTCGTTGTCACCAATAACGGCCTGCTTTCTTCCCGTAAGGTAAGATGCAAGCGAGCGGATGACCTGCTTGGAGAAGCCGAAAGAGGATAGCTTTCTCAGGAGCCTGACGTGACACACCGTATCAAATGCCTTGCTGAAATCAAATAGAAGCAGAAGCGTGACTTTCTTTTTGTTTATGCCAAGCCTGACATCACCAGCTAAATTAAGCCAGACTGTGTGCTGTGACCGGTGCGGAAGCCTGTATGTAGGTTGTCAATGAGTAGTCTTGATTCAAGATATTCCGAGACTTGCCTGTGAGCCAGCCACTTCAACGCCTTTGATAAAAAACAGAGGAGAGAAATTGGACGGTAGTCAGTCAGAGCTGTTGGTGAACTGACCTTGTTCAGTGCTCACACCAGCGACATTTTCCAGGCAGAGGAGAAGCGTGACTCGCTCAAGGACAGGTTGAAAATCCGACATAGTAAAGGAGCGAGTACGGGCAGTGCCTTTGAAATTACAACCTGTGGGATGCCATCGTTGCTCTGGCCTGGGTGTGGAAGTGCGACACAGCAGCCAAAACGTCTGATTTTGTAATAACCTTGAAGTTGAAATGCTCAGGGAAGTCTAGACTCTCGAGGGTACGCAGAAAAACCTCAAATACAGGAGCCAGTGGATCATTGGAGATGGAACTAAAGTGTTTGTTAAGGTCATCTGTAGAGAAGCGAGAGGGTGATGGTGCTTTAGAGGTGGTGATTCCAAGGTTCTCAAGCTCTCTCCAGATCTCAGCGACATCAGTTAGGGTTGACAGGCGTGAATAATAATAGTTAATAACTTATGCATTTTCAAAAAAGAAAACAAAATTTTTCGTTTTTATTACGATTTTCTCCGTTTTTACTGCCTTGCTGAAAAAAAGTTACTAGAAGTTAATACAAATCAATAGGATTTTTTATCGACTTTGAGTCTAACTGATAATACTATTTTTTGCATGAATCTTGATAATAGAAATCTTACATGAGATCTTACCCGAGATCTTACCTGAGATGCCAAAATATCATCTGTAATTTTGGTCCGGAAGCTGCTGGATCCTCATATTTGATCAAAATGAGTTTTTTAATATGGAAGGAAGTTCCTCCTATCAGATGAGTTCAAAAAACTAGGTTTCAAAGAATTTAAAACGTATTTCCAATTTTTTAAAATTTCTTATCTGAGATGTGACCTGAGATTTCAAACTTGTTTTTGATTAAATAAGTGGATCTAGCAGCTTCTGGACCAAAATTACAGATGAGATTTTGGTATGAGATCTTAGGTTAAATGAAAGTAGCGTCCCGAACATGGTGCATATAGTGGCTGAGCGTAGGATGAATATACAGGCGGTATCGGCAGCTAATCGTAGTTTTTTTCGAATTATTTATTTATTACAGGGTGATATCGTCTAGGTTTTTCGTGAATTAATTTTGTTAAGATCTGTGGAATGGGGTAAGGTGCCAGCAATAAACAAACAAACTGGCTTCACACAATAAACTTTATCAAAAGTGAAACTTCGACTCCCGACAAGAGCTTGCTCGCGCTAACAATCATGAACGTAAGGTGGCGCTTCACACTAGCTTTCTCTCTCTCTCTCTCTCTCTCTCTCTCTCTCTCTCGCACAGCCTTTGTTTTTTTAATTTAACATCAAAGTCACTTAATAAATCTTTAATTAACATATATTTCGCTCACTGCTTCAGGCAGTGCAATGTATTGTGCAGCTGTCGAAGACTTTGTCGCACTTCCTTGTTTCCTAGATTTCCAATGCATTAAATTTCTATACAATTTTACAAGATAACAAGTCGTCGATTTCCTATCTACACAATCTCCTGCCCAGTCGGCATCCACATAACATTCAAGGATATCTACTTTATTATTTCTTTGACATCTCAATTTCCAATCTTTAGTAGAACTTACGTCTCTCAAAGCATGCTTATAATGCATCTCATTAAAATAGTTTTGAAAACGGCTTGAATAGTTAACACTGTTACTTATATATAATCTTGTTCCTGGACTTATATATAAAAGCGCTTCTATCAAATTTCTGTATTTCACATTTTCATTGATTTCCTCAGCAAGTTCTAATTTAAAATTTTGCTCCATAATGTCATTTCATGTTACTTTTCATTATATTCAATAATAATACCTAACCAAGTACTTATTTTACCTAAATCTTTAATTTGAAATCTTTTGTTTAACAAACTTTTAATAGAATCTAAATTCTGTCTATTCTTACAGCAAATTAACAGATCATTCACAAATATAATTTGACGAGGCCGAAATGTGGGAATGTATAGAGCGAGCAGAACTTATGTGTGTGTGTGCTTTTTGTTTTTCATGACTCATGACATGAATAAATAAGATAGACGGTGCCGAGAAATATTCCGAGTAAAAACACAAGCACAAAGCGTAGCTAAGTAAGCCAAGCCGGCTACAGTGTTTCAAATCTCATCCTTTTCTTTTAACATATAAAAACAATAGTCATGTTCGCTGCTTACAAAACCTAATCCGTTCAAATAGTCATCGAGGTACTCCTACCATGCTCGTGGACTCTCACGCAATCCATACAATGCTTTATTTAATACATACTCTTTTAGTTTCATCCTCATAACCCACAGGCTGATTTAACACAACAAATACTTTAGATTTAACATTCCCATTTAAAAACGCTGTCTCCACATCCAAGTTCTATTAACAAATCATTTTTTACAACAATATGACAATAATACTTTTATGTAACACGCGAACGATTTTCGCGTTTTTCGTACCTATTAATAGGGACTAAAGTGACTCTTTTTTGACCGGCGGGCAAAAAAGTTATTTTAGCGGGTAATAAAAACCTTTATTGCCCGCATATTCAAACAGCGGGCAATAATGGCCTTTATTGCCCGCAAAATTTTTTTTTTGTAATTTAAAAAAAAAAGTTGATTTTGATAAATTTGCATTATTTATTTATTATATATAATGTTTGAACAAGACAAGACCACGGTTGACGTGTCAAAAAATAGTCACATCAGTCCCTCTTAACGCGTACGAAAAAACGCGAAAATACGTCCGCGCGTTACATAAAATATGGTGTGCACCAAGGCCGAGTGTGGATTTTGCAGTACGAGTCAAGGCGAGTTAGCCCGATCCGAAGGCGAGGGCGTTTACGAGCCGCAGATGAGTACTGCAAAATCCACACTCGGCCTAAAAAAGCCCACTTTACACCCTTGCTACACAATATACTATTAATGATTGAGTCTTAGCTACAGGAGAATAAATATCATCCAACGCATCTGTCTGTTGGAAACCTCTTACTACTATCCTTGCTTTATAAACATTTTCGCTTTTCTTCGTATAAATCCATTTCAAATCTAATACCTTTTCTTTCTTTGATTTTTTAACTAATTGCCACGTTTTATTTTTCTTTAAACTATTCATTTCTTTATTCATAGCATCAATCCAAAAACTATATATATTAAATTCAATTGCCTCTTTAAAACTTTCAGGAATATCGGCGCTACAATAATTTACATATATACAACCGTGATATACATAATTATCATCGAATCTACTTGGCCTTTTAATATTTCTTTCAGAATTTTTTATTTCAGGTACTTTTTCTTCATTGTTCTTTCTTTCATTATCATTTAGATTTTTATTTTCTTTGTCATTTACATTTTTAATTTTTGGACCAGTTTCTCTTTTCCTATTAAACTCGAGAGTCGTAGTAGGAGAAAGAAAACATTTATGGTTATTTTCGTTTAAATTCTTATTTTCTAAATCACCATCATTTAAACATATACATTCAACATCCTCTTCAAGAACATTAACATGTCTCGCTACAATAACTCTTTTTCCAATCAAAACTCTGTACCCTGTTACATCATAACCAATTAAAAGCCAGCTTTCCTATCCCATTCAGAATTTATTTTGCTTTCAGGCACTCTTACAAAAACTTTACTGCCATATAGTTCTAAATATTTTGCGTCTGGTTTCTCATAAAAAATATCTCATAAGGAGATTATCAGTTACTTTGGAAAAATTAATCAAAGTTATATTCATCTCTTTCACAAAAAATATATCTTCCATTTTTACATTAATTTCATTCTCAAAAACTTTAAATTTAAATACATAAAAATAATTTTCATTATTCATTACGTGGTCCGTACACCTACTATCTAAAACCCAATCAATTCTATTTACATTACCGTTCGCATTATTCGCAGAATTATCCTGTACTGGCACGCTAAATGCCGTATTGTTGCTGTCCGCGCTCCGCTGACCTTCGTCGCTGCATTCGTTGCTTTATGTGCCTCTGCCACGCTACCCGTAGCCGCTGCCGCTGCCGCCGATTGTAATTTCCCGTTGCTGGCTGTTTCTGCGTCCGACACGTACGCTGCCTCGCTGCTGCGAGTAGCCTCTGCTGTTGCCCAAGCTCTCTGTGGCGCGCGAATTTTTCTGCCACCTCCTTGCTGCGACGTCCCATGATTCCAAGATTGTTTTTCGTTGGACAATCGTACTGTTTGTGTCCTACACTTCCACATAGCATGTCTTTTTATTTTTCTCTTTTTATCTTAAAAGAAGCTGGCGAGCGCAAATTAGATTTAGTAGCAATACAAGAAACTCGGTGGCAAGATAGCGGGATTTTAGCAAAAGATAACTTCACCTTTATATTCGGGGGCGCGAGCGGACACTCCTTAGGTACCGGATTTCTGGTTAGCAAAAGAATTATACACGCTGTTAAAAGTTTCAAATTCGTGAACGACTCTCGTATATCATCATCGAAGGAGCGTGGTACAATTACGTGGTTATTAACGTACATTGTCCTACGGAGGACAAAGAGGAAGAGGTAAAGGATCTTTATTACGAAGCTTTAGAACAATTAATGGACCAATTCGCGTCTTACGACACCAAAATAGTAGTGGGGGATTTCAACGCTAAAATAGGGAAAGAAGAAATGTTTAGGCCCACTATAGGCAAGGAAAGTCTGCACGAAACCAGCAACGATAACGGTATTAGAGTCATAAATTTCGCGGCGGCAAAAGATCTTATAGTAAAAACTACGTGCTTTAAGCACAAGGATATACACAAAGCAACGTGGACATCGCCGGACGGAGCCACGCAAAATCAAATCGATCACTTCCTTATCGATAAGAGGCGCCACACAAATGTACTTGACGTAAGAACCTATAGGGGGGCGGATTGCGACTCGGATCATTTTCTAGTAGTGGCCAAATTAAGAGCCAAATTAGTAGCCGGGCAAAATAGTAAACGGGCGAACAAAGTAGAAACCTTCGACATTGAAAAGCTACGAAACGGGGTAGAGCGAATTCAGTATCAAGTAGAAATAAGTAACCGGTTTCAGGTTCTCGAGGACACAGATGCACCGACGGAGGTAGATGACGACCCAGTCTATGGGGTCTATCGAAAGAACGGTAAAAGAGGCCGCGAACAAAGTGTTAGGTAAAACGAAAAAGCCAAAAAGCAAACCATGGTTTGACGAAGAGTGCGAACTCTGGTTTGAAAGGCGCAAAAAGGCTAAAGTAGACAGCGTTCACAATGGAAACGATAGGGCCGTAGAAGAGTACCACGAAATAAGAAAGCAAGTGGGTGTGATTTACAGAAACAAAAAGCGCGAGTACCAAAAGAGCGAGATTAGAAAAATAGAAAACTCTCACATTCATGCTTGCACACATACATACACACCTATATACCAAAATCATTCATACATTTATAATTCAATACGATCTCTTATATCGATTGAGCCGCTGCGCTCGCCGCTTGCTCTATATAAATATACACGCGTGTTGCGCGCTTTCCCCGCCCTCTGCTGCTTCCTGCTGCTGCCGCTGGCTCGCTCGTGGCGCTGCTGGAGTTGCACTCAGCTGTTTGCTGTGGCACGAAATTATACGCACGTATAATCTAAAAAAAATATTCAGAGTAGATAAGCTATAGTGATACAGCGGCATGGTGATACTAATTCATGGTGATACTACTTTATGGTAATACTACTTCATGGTGATACTAATTCATGGTTATACTACTTTACATGCGGTGTAATTCACCTATGCGCTCTATGCGGTGTAATTTACCCGTGCGCTACATGCGTTGTAATTCACCCATGATATTTCACGCATGCGTTCTAGTTCACAAAATTATTTTTTTTTTCGTTCTCGCTTTACAGCAGAGAAAGAAAAAAGTTTTGGATTTGCGGAGATTCGAACCGGGAACCTTTCGGTTAGTAGTCGGTAAACTTACCGACTTACCCGTTACGAGTTCTTGCAAGGTTAGGTTTAGATCACCATTATAAGCTTATTTACTACTACTAAGTATAAATTATTGATAACTGTGATTTTATTAATTTGAACTTTTTTTTTGATAAATTAAAAAAAAAAGTGAAGTCACGGGTATTTGAACTTGAGATTTTTCGATCTTAAGTCCGTCGCCTAAGCGACTCACCCATTGTGACCGCTTAGCGTGCTACTTGAATCTTTTGTAGCCATTTTGTTCAGGCAGGGAATTCGTATTTGTAGAATACTTTTGCGAATACTCTTTCCATCTAGAGGAGGAGGAGGAGGAGGATTACGAGGAATCTCTTTTTTGTTTTATCGTCGTCATTTGGGAGCCTCGTGTAGCCGGAGCTGCTTCGGTTCGAACTCATTTTGATGAAATGTTTGGAATGAGGGATTGCGCGAGTATTCATGCTTCATCGGACGAGATGTCACCCCACTCCATGGACATGTTATCGAAGTAGTAACGCCTCATGAGTCTAACGTTCTATCGTGCACAAGTGGCCTTGTGCGCTCCATTATGATTCGTGCATATGGTGACGAGTTTTAGATGATCGGTGGCTGCAATCAGTGATGTCGGTGACTTTCAAGTTGAATCGTTCGAGCCACTCCTTTCGTACATCACCAATGGCGAAAATCTTGCTGGCGTCCTTGAGTGCATCTTTAAGAAAATTTCCTATTTCGGTGTATTCGTGATCACCGGAGTCCCAGCTCAATCCGTGATAATAAAGCGCTAGCAGCGCTCAATCTAGCAAAAATAGGTATGAGTAATGGCAAGAAACCACCTACTTTGGACGGTACGGGTAGAACGCGTGGAACCAGTACCTTATGCGCTTTCTTAACCGCATCGCGAGCCCCTTTCAGTGCAGAAAGAATAGACTTGCGAGCGTTGTTGGTTGGTATCATAGATTTGGCAGCAGCTTTTACGATTTTATTCAATCGTAAGCTTTTCTTGCCTCTTCTTCTTCTCTTCGCACTCATTCCGAGTTTCGTCTTTAAATTCATGGTTTTTGAAACAGCGAAAGCAGCTATTTTTTCACCGATGCTTGCGTCTTTCGAAGAAGCTCTTTTTGAAGCTTTGTCAGCTAAAATTTTATCAGCAATGGTTCTTGCCTCGTCGTTATCACGATTCTGCGAATATGCAATATCGTGCTCTTTACAAGCTACGTCAAGATGATTAATTCCTTGATCTACTCGTGCTAAACGTTTTGCTAACTTAGTACCTGCATTGCAGTATTGATAGTCTAGCAAGTAAAGTTCCACCGGTAGCTTGTTGATAATTTTATTTATGAAACCAAGCCCACGTCGTTGTCGTCTGTGTACAATCATTACCATCTGAAGGTTTATGATTAACTGATGACGAGAGTATATAAGCGCCTGAGCGACTGGTAGATGTTGAGCATCCAAACAGTTCGGAGCATGAATTTTAAGGAACAGCTTATCAAGCTTCCGGTACCGAACTTCGATTCCGTCGTTGAGCGAGATAACAAATTTAAGCGACATGGCGATCTACTGCCTGATAGCATAAGGGCGGTTATTTTCGAGCCGTCAAATTGCGGCAAGACTAATAGCTTATGCTAGCGCTCATAACTAATCCAAATGGTGTTGGATTTGAAAATGTATACGTGTACTCCAAGTCGCTCAATCAGCCAAAATATACATTTTTAAAACAACTATTGGAGCCTCTCAAGGATATAAAGTATTTTCCGTTCAGTGAATACGAAGTTATAGCACCAGATAGCGCACTTCCCTATTCTATTATAATATTCGACGATATAGCTTGTGAAAAGCAGAATAACGTCAGAGCATTCTTTTGCATGGGTAGGCATAAAAAAGTTGACTGCTTCTACCTTTGTCAGTCGTATGCACAAGTGCCTAAACATCTTGTGAGAGATAACGTACATTTGTTGGTAGTATTTCGACAAGATGATGTGAATTTAAAGCACTTATACGACGATCATGTAAATTCAGATATGACATACGCACGCTTCAAGGATTTATGCGCGCAATGTTGGTCAAATGTAAATCATGGATTTCTCATGATTGACAAAGATAGCCTAATCAATGCTGGAAGATATCGGAAGGGGTTCGATCTGTTTGCTATAAATATAGCTCATGCTTAGTACTGTATACTTAGTTTGACATTGAATGCCAAAGTGCTAGCATGTCTGATTTTCATTAAGAGAAAAACGTACTTCATCAGCTGGTCAAAGCGCGAAACGCTGTCAAGCGCAAATACAGCTTATTGAAATTTGGAAAGGATAATTTTGAGAAACCCGTTGGAGAAACTTTTAGACCAATTGTTGATCCACTTCAAAAACTAGTTGAATCGGAAAATAAGAAATCTATCACTGCTGCTACATCACCAGTAGACAACTAGCATAAAAATCAAAGAAAAGTAAAAAAGATCAAATCTGAACGACCCATTGACGATAATGATGATACTTAGAAATTTGACGAGGATAATGAATCATATTGGGCGAATTCTACTATGCAAGATGAGGGAGCTGAGGCAGCTTATGATACAGCTGATAGTGAGACTGAAACATCGATTAGTAAACCCAGTTTACTTTTTCTTAATCAGGCTAATCTGGACAAAATATATGGATTACGCAAGGAGAAAGAAAACTACATGCTTGGAAACTCAATAGTAAAGTTCGAAGATAAGAAGATAGTAGTGGACAATATTGAGTATCCGAAAACTGCTGGATTGATGGACTTGGTCGTCGTCGTCGTCGAGGAAAAAAAAACATACACACACTACCGCGACAGCTTCGCGTTCGACCCGGCTAATACCGGTACGCTGTCGCGGGAAAAAAAACTAATAGCCCTAAAAAGGATTTTTCGCAAGAGGCATGAACAAAGGTTATGTTCCCTACGCTGTATGCCGTACTACCGCGAAAACAACTAACGCGTACATACGTCACTGGCAAGCTTCGGTGTCGTGGGCACCGCTGCTATTCGTCCTCGTGGAAGTTTCTTTCTCTCTCTCTCTCTCTCTCTCTCTCTCTCTCTTTCTCTCTCTCTCTCTCTCTCTCTTAACGGCAGCTTCGTCGAGGTTGGTCTACTGCTTATCCTCGTCGTCGCAAGAGGCATGAACAAAAGGTTATGTTTCTCCGCCCGATTGTTACTGCTTCTTGAGACTTCACCGTGGACGTAGTGGGTTTGACAATGCTACTCGGGGTTGGCCTCGTCGTCTTCGTCGAAGCCTCTCTCTCATGGCGGTGGCGAAGTGTGCTGCTTTGTTGACGGCTTTGTTCACCTTCACCGGCGCTGTCACTCGACAACGCTTGCACACGTGCACGAGGAATAAAAAACTAATAGCGCGCGCGAGAGAGTGGGTCCCTTTATAGACTCGGTTTGCATGCTCTCCCACCACGCAGCATAGGCCGTCGCGCGGGGGAAACTTTAGCGCTGTTTTCCCCTTCTACGACTTTCGCGGCCAATAGCGCGGCAGCTCGCGTTACCTTGCGGGGATATAAGCGAGGCATTCGGCATGAAAGTTTCATACGTATTTCTTCAAAGTTGAAATAAACATCATCATGAGAGTATTCAAAAGTATGGAGATTGCCGACGCCCAGTTGCAGTACGACGAGTTGGAAGAGCTCTACGAAGAGATTAAGGTTTTTCCACTGATAAGCAGAAGAAGAAGGAGACTTTCTGCCTAGCTGGATATTTTTGCCATCGCCACCGCCAACATCGATGGACATGAGAAGTCCGGATTCTGAAGAAGAGGATTTTTTCCTCTACAATCCATCGACCAAGCAGTACGAATTGGTCAAGAATCCGGACTTGCGACCTTGGCCTAAACGGCCAGCGGCAATTCTAAGCCCACCGAGCAGCCTAATGCAAGTCGAGGAGCCTGAAGTCATCGACATCTCGTCTTGGCTGGAGGTTATCGACGTTTCGTCCTCTCCAGAGCCATCGCCGGAGATAAAGGTGCTCTGCGAAATAAGAAAGCGTCCACGAGATAACGACGACGATGATGGAGACTTCTTCGCACCCGACACTGCTTCAATTGTCTTTCTATTGCTCGCAAAAGGCTTTTCTAAGTCTTCTGGTAATATGCTTTAACAATCTGCCTTTTTCTAGACAACAAAAACCAATCAGCCCTTTTCAGGGCTACCATATAATTTAAACATTCAAACTTCATATTTTGTTTTAACAGTTCTTTTACTGCATATATATTTTCCCTTTACCCTCCTCCTTGTCTCATACAAATAATAAAAATATAAAAAACATAGCTGCAATAGAACTGAGATCTTTTAGATTTCTTAGCGGCAATTTATTTACTATGAAACTAAGAATTTTTTTTAATTTATGGGGTTAATAATGTTGAAAACCATTCAAATGAATTTTTTTTTCTTGATTGTATTAGTGCATGTTAAAGCTACATGCAAAATCTTATCTCTGTATAGAATGCAAAAGATACTTGCAATTTAAACTTTTTTCTCTTAGCGGCCTTTTTAGTTATCAAGAAATTGATAGAATTTTGAACTAAAATAAGTCATATGTCATTATAAACATTCAAAGTAAATTTTTCCTGGTATATTAATGCATAACAAAGGTGTATGCAAAGTCGCATCTCTCTATCTTTTGTAGATATAATGACATGAGCAAAAATGTAAATTTTGATGTCACCGCAGGCTCAAGTTTTGAAAAAAAATTCATGTTTTTGATGCTTACTGACATAATAAAGTGACTTTAACAATTGAAAGCACTTTTTTATTGCATATTAAATAAAAATATACTTCCAGGCATAATTATAAGTCTATATCAATAGATATGACTGAAAAAAGTGCAATTTGCTTATGAATTAATGCTTGAAAGCTGTTCTAACTATTTCTACCCCTACTAGGCATATAAAACTATAGTGGAGGTGGTAAAAGAATGTAATTTTACCCCTTCCATGAATCTAACAGCCTATAGGGCAAATTCTTGCAGGGATAAAAGCGAGCGTTTCTGGCTTCAAGATTCATTCGTTTTTGGATCTTTCTCAAGTTGATATGGATTCTTTAAACTTCTTTTTGCGCTTTCCCGACAAGCAGGAGAGGCAGTCGTGGGACTTGGTGTACCACCGTTCCCCGACACCTTCGCCAGTAGACTTTCTCGACGACGACTACAAGGACGGTCAGGAGCTAGTTTCTTTGCCGGAAACACCACAAGATATTATTGAGATCTTCTCATCTCCAGAAATCAAGATCCTGCTGACTCCGCAAGACACCACCGCTGATGATTGACCTGGCGTCGTCGCCTGACAATTCGCCTCAAAATCAACGAACAGAGAAGAATGCCAACGAACCTCTACATCGCCCACCAGTCAAGAAAATTTCAATCTTGAATTCTTCACACAAGGTTTCGTTTAGCATGTTGGGACTGGAGACGCCTTCAAGGACAATAGACCTTGTGACACCTGACAGTCGTAGCAGCGACTACAGAACATCAGATCGCGAATCTGTCAGGAGACGTCTAATATATAGCAGTGATGAAGACGACTTGCCAGGTCGTCTTGTCATCTGCACATAAGCATTAAAAAAAGTCCTTTTTAGGACTAACCCTTCTAACAATTAGCCCTTTTCAGGGCTACCATATAAATTAAAACGTAAGAATAATTTTTTCATGATACGTGCATGAAAAAGGCCACGTTCCATGCATGTAAAATGAATGGAAAATCGAGTTTTTCTTAGCAGCGGGAAAAAATTAGTAATAGTTTTTCCCTCACTCTGCAGCCTATCCGATGGATGTGTGTGTCAATATAAGTATTTTCAAAATTTTCGAAATTTTCAAAATTTTCGAAATTTTCAAAATTTTCAAAATTTTCGAAATTTGAAAAGTACTCGCATTTTCCATTCCCTTCATATGCATCTTATTCATGCACTTATCATAAAAAGTACGGTGTGCAACAAGGGGGGAGTGGCTTTTTCAGCACGGGTGCTCGAAACATCACCCTCGCTAGAAAAAGCCAATTTTCCCCCCTAGTTGCACAATATACTATTGTTTGCTGAAAGAACAGCTCTTATACTCTTATATAACAGCTATACATTTTTATTTAGAGGAGTCATGATGGCGCAGTCGGTAAGACGTCTGACTCCAGGGCCGAATTGCAGAGGTTTCCAACTCTCCGCAATGCCAAATAAATTTTTTTTTCAATATAGTAATTAATAAGAAACTTTTACTGATAATCCAAACATGAACTCTTAATAAATCAGAACGGGTAAGTCGGTAAGACGGCTGACTAGTAACCGAAAAGTTCTCGGTTCGATTCCTTGCAAAACCAAAATTTTTTCTTTCTCTGCTGTAAAGGAAGAAAGAAAAAAAACTTACTTTTCAAGAACTCGTAACGGGTAAGTCAGTAACTTTACCAACTACTAACCGAAAGGTTTCCGGTTCGAATCTCCGCAAATACAAAAATTTTTTCTTTCTCTGCTGTGAAGCGAGAACGAAAAAAAAATAATTTTGTGAATTAGAACGCGCGTGAACCAGAACGCATGCGTGAAATAGCACGGCTGAATTACAACGCATGTAGCGCACGGGTGAATCACACCGCATAGAGCGCATGGGTGAATTACACCGCATAGAACGCATGGGTGAATTACACCGCATAGAACGCATGGGTAAATTACACCGCATGTAAAGTAGTATCACCATGAAGTATTTACTATTCAGTAAATTTTAGTTTTTTATTTTTCATAATTTGTTTTGCGGAGCTTGTACGGGGTGTTATAACATTTCTTAAATTCCAAGAATAACTTCAATTTGTACTTCCACTTATCATAGTGTGTGCCGTCAAATACTTGTAGCGTGAATCCTTTGTTTTCTGAAGCCGTTATTTTGAATGTACCGGTAACTAACTTTTGATCACTTTCAATTTTCACCTTTTTGTCTTCAAAAAATTCGTCGTCACTTTCACTATTGGTCTTTTCTCCCTTGAGTACTTTTACTTCTTTATTAACTATGTCTGCCATGCAGTTCCTTTGTCATCAAGCACTTTTCTTCCTACGCTTACCTGCGCTTTTTAAAGGCGCCAAGGTAAGGACCAAATCAACCTAAACTTCAACACAAATAACGGAAGTAACTGCAACAACAATAGCAGGCAGGAATACTCCTAAACAGCAGCTGGGAAATAAGAAGACTAGGACGGTAGCACTATCGGCCAACACATAGAGTACGATTCGTTCCGCCGAAGAGTACAGTCGAACGGTTTCACTTTGTCTTCCTTTGATCGGGAACCCTCGTGGACTTTGCGTGCGAGAAACCCGCGAGATTGCCTCTAGCAAGCTGTGTCCTTGTGTGTCGTTGGTGTTATCGCTCTGAGTGCAACTTCACGACGCATGTTCGTTACGAGCTGAGCGATTGCTGCCGCTCGTCTTCCCGTCGTAGCCGGACGCACGCTCAAGGCCACGAGGCATCTACTCTGCTGCCCAGCGAGGACCCCGGTCATGCGCTTGCGCCGTTCAAGACGAGCCACGAGGCATCCGAGCGAGACAGCACGGAAGCGAATGTAAGTACCTGCTCGATCGCTGATCTCTCTCTCTCTCTCTCTCTCTCTCTCTCTCTCTCTCTCTCTCTCTCTCTCTCTCTCTCTCTCTGCATTAGGCTTCGCTTTGTCTCTCTTTTGCCTTGTGTTGCTACTGTATTTGGCTGGTTTTACAATACACAAACGTAAATCTAAACTTCACCTGCTCTTTGTGATTTTACGCCTGACTCTCTGCCTTTTCCTCGCGCTCACCCCTCTCGGATATGCGTTTACTTCATCCGCGATTAAGCTACGCAGCATAAGCACTCACGACGCCTCCGCGGGCTCACGTGCACAAGGACGAGCACGTACAGCATACTGCGCTACGGGCCAGGCTTCGTATAGCCTTCAAGAAGCCTGCTACGAGCTGCTGCATCAATTCCTCTCGATACTCTTTAGATCAGTATACTCGTTACTGATCCTTTATACACGGTAGTAAACACCGTTATATTTGGAACTCTGGGCCCTCGCTGGGCATCAAAGTAGATGCCTCGTGGCCTTGAGCGTGCGTCCGGCTACGGCGCGAAGACAAGCGGCAGCAATCGCTCAGCTCGTAACGAACACGCGGCGTGAAGTTGCACTCAGAACGATAACACCAGCGACACACAAGGACACAGCTTGCTAGAGGCAATCTCGCGGGTTTCTCGCACGCAAAGTCCACGAGGGTTCCTGATCCAAGGAAGACAAAGTGAAACCGTTCGACTGTACTCTTCGGCGGAATGAATCGTACTTATTTCGCGCGGGACGCGGCGGCGAGACCAGCATGGGCTTTCTCCCACTCTCCCTCTCGCGGCACGCGCGTGGCTCTCTCTCTCTCTCTCTCTCTCTCTCTCTCTCTCTCTCTCTCTCTCTGTGTTCGCACGCTGGGTCTTCTGCTCTCACACTTACCTTGCCGCTGAAAGAATGTACATAATATATATTTATACATATGTATATACATGTGTTGTACTGAGGGAGAGAGACATAACGAGAGTACGATAGTCAGCTCGTTATATGCCCCACCCCCAGACGTTGGTAGCACGGGGTACCAACTCGATCAACTAGTCTCTCTCGATTATGTAGGATTAAAATGTCATGTTTATGAGAATAGGAAAATATTTATTTATTGAACATCTAAGAAAAGTAATAATAAGGTACACTAGACCTGTTTAAGAGCTATTAGTCTCTTTGTCTCTCTTGTCGAACTAAGGAAAACATAATAAAATGAACTAAAGTTAAACGCGTCGGTGCCGTACAATAATTATTATGTTTCCTAGCAGCGAGCGAATAACGAAAAAAAAATTATAATGAGATCAGTCTTCTGATTGTGTATGCTGCGAAGCTTGACGAGAGGTGTGATAATCTATCTTCTGAGTAGATGCTCTTAGTAGCGGTAGCGCTGAAACTCTCCGCTCTGGAACTTGGTGTGCAGGAAGTAGTTAGGACAGTTCTTTGTCCTTGACACGCCTGTCAAATTACACACCTGGCAGTACCTAACGTATCGCAGATCTCCGCGAGGGCCATCCATAGGGTCACAAGGCTCCTTAGCATGTCGGTAGATCATTGCCGTTGGCCCTGGATCTCTAGTTCTGTTTGTCTCGGGAACGCAATCGTCGAGGCGACGTTGTAGTCAGCGGAGGTGCCTCCTTTTTAGAATCTCGCGGCCTGCCCCTGCGCTTCGGTATAACCGAAGTCGGAATTTGTGGCGCAGAGCTCGCCGTTGCTCCTGTAGACGGCGCAGGTTGGAAAATAGCTGCGTGCTCGTCTTTCTTAGGCGAAATGGGCGGTTCTGGCACTGGGTTGTCCGAATCTTGCGGATCAGGCGAGTCCTCAGGGAACTGCTCTTCGTCGCGGCATGGCTTTAAGTCACACACGGCTACCTTGCCTATATCAACTCCCTGCTCTGTCTGAAGCTTGTAGGAGTTCATCCCGATGGGATCCGTTACGGTAAAGGGACCCGCGTACTTAGGGCTGAGCTTTGCAGCGATAGCTTGAGCAGCGGAGGAAAGAATGCGGTTTCTCGCCCATACCTTTTCGCCGACTTTGTACTCTATGTCGCGGTGTTTCGCGTTGTAGTACTTTTCCTGCCGTTCTTGGGCGGCTCTTGAATTTTCAAGGGCATTAGCCCGAAAATCATCTAGCATTTTCATGCGATCCTGCCAGTTATCACGTGCTGCTTCTTCTAAGCTTTGTCTGGTGGCTTGCTCTATTTCTCTTCGTGTGGTGCACGGTGGCTCGGGATTTCTTCCATAATTGAGGAACGCTGGGCTATAGCGAGTCGCCTCGTGAATAGCAGTGTTGTACGCAAACGCAAATTCTGGAATGTGCTCGTCCCAAGTAGTATGCTTGGTTTCGATGAACGCGGCAATCATGGTCTTGATAGTGCGATTCACACGCTCGGTCGGGTTGGATTTAGGCGAATAGGGAGCACTGGTGCCGTGGTACACTCCATGTGTTTCCAAAAAGTTGTCGACAAGCGAATCTCAAGAAAATTCGCAGATTCAGTTCTCGCTTGATGGTTGTTGCATTCACCTTTCTAATAGGGATGCATTCTATCCATCTCGTAAATAAATCGGTGAAAATTAATAGGTGTTCATGACCTCGGGGGGACTTTGGCAAAGGTCCCATAGTGTCGCCTGCGACTATCTCCCAAGGGCGTGTAACTAAGTGTTTTCCCATGAGTCCTGCGGGAGCAAGTTGCTTGACTTGACAACCTTGACTTGCTGGCAAATTTGTCAATTTCGTACGAAATGAGCTGTGTCTTTGTACATATTTGGCCAGTAGTACCGGAGCGCCACCCTTTGATGAGTCTTAAATCTTCCGAGATATCCGGAGACAGGCTCATCGTGGCACTCTGCAAGGATCCTCTCGCACTGTTCACGGGGTACTACGAGCTTCCAAGCATCTTCATCTTGTCCCAGTAAGTCATCTACTGTCGGATCAGGGCGGTAATGGTAAAGCCGTCCGCCGGTGATCTTCCAAAAAGGATGTGCCGTAGGGTCTTCGACGACTTGCTTCGCCTTTTTCAAGTACTAGGGGTCCTTGATAGACTCATCCACGGAGATAGATGCTAGTACAGCCGTTTCGTCCTCGTCGGTCTCATACATGCGAGAAAGTGCGTCGGGGACAACATTGTCCTTCCCTTTACGGTGCACAATATCGAAATCATACGACTGAAGACGCAGAGACCGACGACCTAATTTTCCATTCGGATGTTTTAAATTTTGAAGCCACACTAAGCTATGGTGATCCGTTACTACAGTGAAATGGTAACCCTCAATGTAAGGTCGGAATTTCTCGATGGACCAAATTACGCTGAGACATTCCCTCTCAGTCACCGATAGCCTTCGCTCTGTAGCAGACAAGACGCGGCTCGCAAAGCAGAGCACGCGATCCTCGCCGTCAATGCGCTGCAAGAGAACGCTACCAAGCCCTGTATCGCTGGCATCACATTCGATGATGAATGGAGCGCTGTAGTCAGGCCTTGCTAAAACTAGGGCGGTCGCAATTAAAGCTTTTACTTGTTTACACTCGTATTTAACATTCTTGCGGGTGAGCGCAGTGAGCGGTTCACATAGTGTGGCAAAATCTTCTAAAAATTTTCGGTACCACGAGACCATCCCGAGAAATCTGCGCAACTGCTTTAAATTCTTGGGAGCCGGGTACCCAACAATAGGTTGAACTCGTTCTGGATCTGGGCGACAGCCCTCGAGATTCATAAGCACACCGAGATATCGCACTTCGGACATGCAAATTTTAGACTTTTTGCGATTTATTGTCAGACCAGCTTCATTTATCCGCTTCAGGATCAAAGTCAGCCACTTTATGTGATCTGAGAAAGTATCTGTCGCAATAATAATGTCGTCTAGATATGCGAAAGCATGCGGCTCCATTTCTGGGGTGATCAATCTGTCAGCCAACATCTGAAATGTAGCCGGCCCTCCTGCAAGGCCGTATGGCATCCTGACGAATTCAAACAAACCAAGTCCAGGTACGGTGATGGCTGTGATCGGGATAGATCGCTCGGTAAGAGGTATTTGTAAAAATGCTCCTGAGCAGTCCAACGCCGTTATATATCTAGCGTGCTGTATTTTCCGCAGTATCATGTCCATATAAGGAAGCGGGTACGCAGCTATTTTTGACACAGCATTAACCTTACGGTAGTCGACACAGAAGCGAAAGCTGCCGTCGGACTTCCGTACCATAACCACTGGACTGGACCAATTACTTCGGGACCTCCTAATTATTCCGGCACGGAGCATCTTGTGCACTTGCTCATGCATCTCGTCCTCTAAAATTTTCGAAACAGGGTAATACCGCTGTTTAATTGGGCGAGCACTGCCAACGTCAATATCATGATGAATCCAATCTGTGCAGCCTAGTTGCTCACAGGAAGGATCGGGTAGCAATTCTTTCATTAGATCATCGATTTCTAAGCGTTGCTCATCGGTAATTGCTTCAATTCCGAGACAGGCGAGCGACAAAAGCTCCTCAGCACGCATAGACGAGAGAACGGCCGGTATCTCCACATCTGTGCCTTGGAGCAGTAGCTTATTTGCTACTGGGTCAAGCATCGCCGAAAATGCGCGAACGAAGTCTGCACCCAAGGTGCATTCAGTATCGACTTCGTTCAAAATAAGAACATCGATTGAATGAGTTATCCCTCCTACAGTGAAGGGCAATCTGACGCTACCCACTATGGGGACGTAATGACCGTCGACTGCTCTAGCCCCGGGGCCCACATGAGGTCGTACTCGCAAATTTAATGAAGCAGCGAGCGATATGCCTATGGGGCCGAGGACTGTGCGCGAGGCTCCTGTGTCGTAGAGTCCTCTTAATTTGTATTGGCCAACCCCTACGGCTAACCACCACCGTGGGTACTTCTCTACTAAA
This sequence comes from Nasonia oneida, assembly GCA_037356405.1. Taxonomy (NCBI): domain Eukaryota; kingdom Metazoa; phylum Arthropoda; class Insecta; order Hymenoptera; family Pteromalidae; genus Nasonia; species Nasonia oneida. Next base: position 17,160 of record JAZHPH010000240.1, on the reverse strand, counting down.
GCGCTAGCTACAGTACCTCCATCGCAAGACGCCTCCACATCGGTCGAGCTACTCGTGGCTAGCGATGAGTCACTCGCCGTGCCGTGTAGTGTTTGCGCTACTCCTGTTACGCTTTTAGTGTTGAAGGTCCGCGGATCCTCTAGAGCGGTAGGGACCTTGTCTACTCGCTCTCTTTCTCGTTTTTTGACAATTCTTTTGCACATTCTGAGCAGGAGAATTTAGTGTACCCTGACCAGCTGCAATTCCAGCAGAGAATTCTATCGCCTTCAGGTCCTGCCGGTTTGTCCCAATTTTTATCAGACTTGGGAGTAATCGCCTCTGTTCCATTACCTCCCCGCTGCCAGCCGCCTCTACCACGTTTTTCTCCACGATCTCGGCCGCCGCCGCGAGTTGACGCTCGATGGCTGTCACCAGTTCCTTGTTTAGGTGGCGTTTCCTCTTCGGTCGAGGAAGATTCCTTTTGTGGAGAATTTTTCCCCGCGCTTGACGTGTTGCGGCTGGGAGAGCTTAGCTCTTGAGTCTTCTTCCGGAAAAACTTCTCAAAATGCTTCTCCAGATCTTCTTCTGTCAGAGACGATAACTTCGCGTCCAACGAGGCAACGCTGGCCGGCTTGGCTTTGGCGGCTTTATTAGCACGCCTATAAGCTGTTTCCGGCAGCATGACCCGCTCGGCCGGAGGAATAACTTCTACACCATCCATTAAAGCCGCCTTGAGAGATATTCGCGAAGCTCTTAACGACATACGCAATGCTCAAGCGGAGTCCCGCCAGACACAGAACGTCTATCTGAGAGGACCTCAAGAATTGAGTAGCGTCTTATCCCACTAGAGAAGCGACTTAAGGCACTCGATGAGCTGCCTGCGCTCAAAACTCGCATACATAAAGCTGAGTCTACGATCACCGAGCTGCAGGCACAAATTCAAGATCTGTCATCGAGGAGCCCGTTAACGCAGCAGAATAACAGCAGCACTGTGCCCGGCGCTGCAGAGATTTCCAGCATACGCAGTAAACTGGCTGAGGTCAGGAGGCGCCAGGAGCAGACCTCGAACAGTGTGGTCGTTGTCACGGGCTTGCACTATACCCGTGACACCTCGCTGCATCTTCTCGCGTACTCAGTAATGAACGCGCTTGACCCTGCGGTCCACAGAAGAGACCTGGCATCCGTCAGGACAATGGGGAGGCTAGATGCAACAAACAACTCCGCCAGGGGTGACAGCAGACTGCCACCATTAGCCGTCACCCTCTCTTCAAGCGCGCTTGCACGCTCAATTATTGTCACCAAAATCCGGAAACGCAAGCTACACACCAGCGAGTTGGACGCAACCTTGGACCATCAAGGGCTCATAAAGATCAATGAGCTGCTCCCTTCAGACGTCCATGAGCTGCGTTCCAGGGCTAGGTTGGAGGCCAAGAGAAGGCAGGGTTGCCGAACTTTCCTCAGAGATGGGAGACTCTTCATGTGCTGTAACGATGACAGCGAGCGCGCCACCGTTATCACCACGGACGCTGAACTGAACGCATCTTTAGCTCGGATTCCGCCTGCTGTCAACATCGTCCAACAATGAAGCTACTACTACACACACATCATTCCACCACACCCACCATCAAGCTCATCTCCCATGTCTTCATCCGATTCTAAGGTATCTCTGTCCGAAGGTCTAAGAGTCTGTCATTTCAATGCAAACTCGTTCATAGGTCACATTGCATTTTAATATTTTACAATAAAATAATAATAAGATCAATCATAATAAAATTAGTCAACCAACACCCTTCCCATTAGAATGCAGCAAAAGATAAGATAAATAAACTCAAAATAAAAAGTTGATGAAGAAACTAGAGTTAAAAATATGATATTAGAAATATCCGAGCATATTTAATAATTAATTAAATGAGATAGAAACGAGAAACGAGAACGTTATCAAAAATACAAGCAATAACGTGACAATAGACAATAGACAATAGGACATAGAGCGGCGGCATGCCATGTGCCGACCCAACAGATAAAGTGTTGCATTGCAAAGACGCCAAGACGCCTGAGGTCAGGACGATGCACACTCCAGGTACCGGAGCGTGCGCAGTCTTCCGGACGGCTCTAAACGCAAGTAAGACCCAAAGACAATGGCGAAGATACTCCAAGGAAACCTGCACAGAAGTAGGCTTGCACATGACCTGCTAACCCAACACGTTAGGGAGCAGAAAGTGGACGTCCTACTGATCAGCGAACAATAGAAGAACCTAGCCCACCCTCTTGGGTATCCAACGACGATAAAACCGCCGCCATTTGGGTGCCCGGGCGTGGCTTGGCGAATACGGGTACGGGAGAAGACTACGTAAGGGGAAGGATGGGCCGTATAACTTTCTTTAGCGTATATCTGTCACCGAACCTAACTGCAGCCGAGTTTACAAGGAAACTTGGTATATTAGAGGACGCTATTAGAGAGGTCCCCGGGGAAATAGTGGTTGGGAGCGACTTCAACGCGAGGGCCACGGAATGGGGCATGCTGACGACGAACCCAAGAGCAATCCTCGAGATGGCAGACAGGCTGACCTTCATAGTAGCGAACGAGGGTAATACCACTACCTACCGTAGAACAGGCTTTGGAGAATCCATACCGGATGTAACCTTAGCGAGCGAAATGGCGATCCGCAACATAAGAGACTGGCACATCACGGAAGAATATACAGCATGCGACCACCAGTATATTCTATTCAATATCAACGAAGACCGTCAAACCAGTACACGGAGAAATCATAGTCGAGCGCCAAGATGGAATACCCGACGCATGAACCGAGAGACACTCGCGGAGTTAATTCAAAGGGTGAACCTCCCATCGAACGGGATCTCACACGAATTAGGCGGACGCGAAAGAACAGAGATATTAGTCGAGAGAACCACTAATCTGATTACTGATATCTGCGATGCGACCATGCCCAAGGTGTCTACCAGCCACCAGAAAAGACCGGTATACTGGTGGACAGACGACATTGCGAATCTTAGGAAACAAAACTTCCATGCTAGAAGAAGGGCTCAAAGAGCCTGGAAAAAGAAAAGGCTTGAAGCCCCAGACCTCTCCAAAAGACAGGACGAATTGCGAAAAATTCTCAGAGACACAATAAAAGAGAGTAAGCGCCACTGCTGGACAAAGATCATCGACGACGTTGAGAAAGACCCATTCGGCGATGGATACGCAATCGTTACACGAAATATGGGCAAAATGAAACGCACGGAACCTATGGAAGCTGAAACAACGGAAAAAGTAATCGATGGGCTGTTTCCCACACACCCTATCAGACCCCAGACAGAAGCGGCGGCAATACCAGCAGACGAGATACCTCTCTTTACAGAAGGCGAACTCATCGCGGCATCTTCGTCCCTTAAGAGTGGCAGGGCACCGGGACTAGATGGAAACCCTGCGGAAATGCAGGGAGTTTTTAGCACGCGGTGGAAAAGAGCAAGACTTGTACTGATTGAAAAACCGAAAAAAGAAGTGGATGCGGACACTTCCTATAGACCACTGAGTCTTTTAGACACAATGGGAAAGACAGGGGAAGCTTTGGTTAAACCGAGAATACTAAGGACCGTACGCGAAGCGGAAGACCTTTCCAATAAACAGTATGGCTTTAGAAAAGGGCGATCTACCATAGGGGCCGTTAGAGAGGCAACAGACACGGTAAAGAAAGTAGAAGAAGTCAGACACGCGACTAGAGACATTGTGATTCTAGTTACGTTAGACGTTAAAAACGCATTCAACTCGGCCAGATGGACCGACATACTTGCTGCCTTAGAATTATTCGGTATGCCGCGATACATTATGCGTCTTACGGAAGATTATCTGAGGGGCCGGGTTATCGCGTATGACACGAAAGAAGGGCACAGAAGAAGACCTATAACTGCAGGAGTAGCACAGGGTTTGATTTTGGGTTCAGACTTTTGGGGTATCTTATACGACGGGCTTCTAAAACTCGAAATGCCGGGGGACGTAATGCTCGTTGGATACGTAGACGACGTGGCCACGGTTATAACAGCACGGAATGTAGCAATTGCGCAAGCGAAGTTAAACGCGATCATGAGCAGAGTGCTATGGTGGATGGCGAACCACGGATTGACTTTGGCGCTTGATAAGACTGAAATTGTCATATTGACGAGAAAGCGGATACCGACCATTATACCTAGAAAGGTAGGCGGCGAGACTATAACGACGAAACCATCAGCCAAGTATCTAGGAATAACTCTAGATACAAAGCTGAACTACGGGGAACACCTAGATCGCGTCTATTAAAAAGCCACGACTAGGATAGCGCAACTTAGCCGACTCATGGCTAACGTCCGTGGGCCTAGGCCAACAGTCAGGCGATTACTCATGGCGACCACTAACTCTATACTGTTATATGGAGCAGAGGTGTGGGCCGACGCTATGACTATGAATAAGTATCGGAAAAAGATTATGGCGGTACAGCGAAGGGGGGCCCTTAGAATAGCATGCTCCTACCGGACGGTCGCGGCCGAGGCATCGATGGTAATCGCGGGGGTAATCCCCGTGGATCTTCTTGCGATTGAACGCAAGCGGATCTACGAGGCTCGCTTAGCGTTGAGTAGCATCTCGATCGCCGTGGAAGGAAGAGAAATAACAATGCGCAATTGGCAGACTAGGTGGACCGATTGTCCAAAGGCTAGATGGACTAGGATCCTTATAAAAGATGTAGGTCCGTGGGTGAACAGGAAATGGGAAGAGGTCAACTTTTACCTTACCCAATTTTTCTCCGGTCACGGATACTTTAGGAGCTACCTGTTCGCGATGAACAGGGTAGCAACACCGGGGTGTAAGTACTGCGGTGACGAACGGGACGACGTGAGACACACGTTTTTTGACTATCCCCACTGGGCTGAAAAGCGTAGAGTACTAGAGCTGACGATAGGGGCGGTCACGCCCGAGACTGTAGTTGAAACGATGCTTGGCAGCAAGCAGAATTGGGGCGAGATAATGGCGTACGTGGAAACGGTTCTCCGCGCGAAAAACAATGACGGTTGTTTACAAGACTAGTTGACGGCTAGCATAGCTTAAGACAGGCGACCCCCGAAGGAATGCGAAAGCGGATACCGGGGGGTTTTCGCGGCCCTATGAGAGGTGGAGTTTTAGTGGGTATGCCTGGCGATAGTCCCTCGTCAGGAGAGTCCCACACACGGGGAGTCTCGCACGACTCCTGACATGGTGCATCAAGCATTCCTCCAACTCTCCGGATAAACAAAACAAAAAAAAACGTGACAAAATCCGAATAGAAATAAATAAAAATATTCAAGATTATAAAACGCGATGAAGGGAAACTTAAGTTAAATCAGAGAAAAATCAAATCCGGACGCTATTACACACAATACACACACATACAGAATCGAAGGAAGGCGACAGTCAGCGAAGGAGAAAAGTAAATGCAGAGACAGGAAGGGGAGCGCTCGCACTTGGGCCATGTATCAAAATCGAGCCGCTATGAGAAGGAGAAGGCGACTATCATCAGAAGAAGAGAGTGCATGCAGAGACAGGAGGGGATGCACTCGCACTTGCCCCGTGCATGGAAAATCGAGCTACTACAAGCAGAAGAAGGCGACTATCAACGGAAGAAGAGAGCGCAGGTAGAAAAGTGTACGCGCAAGCCACCGTATACAGACCTCCGTCATGCGCACAACAAAGAGCTGTAGACAAAGGAAGGTCAAGGTGCGACGCACTTGACTATGAGATATCTAGAAGTCATTCGCAGCATAGAAAAAAGAAGATAGGCTCCGCATATCATAGAGGAGCACGCCAAATAAGGAGATATGCGACGTGCAAGCCCCCTTAGTAGTCGAATGGTCCTCTCATAGTTACTCCTATACGCCAAAGTGGAATCGCGAGGAGGCTAGAAGAACTAGAAGAAAAAGATGAGCAACCTTCATATAAGGAAATATGCAGTTTCGAGGCTTCTGATTGGCCGTCTCTCCTCTCTCACACACACTAGAAACAGGACTGCAAAGGGGATGGCAAGGAGGATTTTGGGTATAAAAGGCCCAGAGTACTAGGCCCGAGGGAATAGTATTTCTTGAAAATTAGAGGAACGCAGAAGCTCTACCCGAATCCGGACCGGTACATGACGTCGGACTTTAACTTTTACGTGTAACTTCTGTCAGGACTTAGAATATTTTCGGTCGTTCAAAACCTTAAAATATTTTCGACGGTTCAAAAACTTAGAATATTCTTGATTGTGCAAAGATTTAGAATATTTTCGATCCTATCGGACTTAGAATACTGACGTTGTCGTTTGTCGTTCTTGGGAAAAGTTATTATTTTATGATACATGCGTTAGTCGCGAGCGAGCGTTAAACAAAATCTTGTTGCTTTGAATAAACTTAATTGAGAATTAAACCAAGTGCACATTTAAATCCTTAAACTCTTAATTCCTGACGCGCCCATTCATACTTGAGATCTATTTGCTTTGGAAGCTGAGCCAACGCCCAACTGAGAGGATGTGCTGGTAGCAGAGCAGGTCAGAAGCAGAACAAAACACAAGATAAGTGAAATCTAAAAAAAATTAACTCTTATAAAAGTAAAACATTAGGCGAGTTTGATATTTTCCGCAACAAAATTACAGATAGAAAAGAACTGAGATTAATCAAACAAAGTCAAGTTTATTATATTGTAACGGTTTAACTTTCCCCAGGAGACTGGATAGTCAGTCGGCTCCAGGATCTGGATAGGGGAAAGGGGCTAGAAAATAGTCTGTTTTTATATTTTTAATAATAACAAAATATATTTCTTAAGTAAAGAATAGCAAGTGGGAATCAGGTGTTAAATCCCGGCTGAAACAGAAATCAATTATGCGTCTTGTTAAAAATATTTCGCCTTTACAAATGGAATTGTTTAAACTAACGCGGTTGACAATTTACAAGAATATCTACGCGATTTCGTTACAAGAATGATTCGGTGTTCGCGGCTAGGTGTTCCGGTACGGTGGAGTCGTGTGCGCACGGCTACACCGAACCGACTGTGTCGCGTAACAACGAGCTCGACCGCTCTGTGTACGCACAGTAACGGCCGGGATAGTGCAACGAGGTTTTGAGGTTATCCGTCGGATTATTGGAGTCGTGTGCGCACGGCTTCACAAATCTTCGTCGCTCGTCTCGTTTCTCTCTTTATCCTGTGTGCGCACAGAGATAAAGCGAGTCGTGAGATGTCGGCGGAAGGCTGGCATTGTTGGTTAGGATTTCTACAGTGACACCGGGTATCGTCACGCGTGCTCACGTAGACGAGGCTCGATGTCGCTCGGGTGTTCCGGGTTGCCTCGTGTGCTCACGGCGGCGATTCGGAGTTTCGGGTTTCGATTCGTCTACCAAATGATCACGTGGGCTCACGAGACGATTTCGTCGGCGCAGGACTATCTCTCGCTATTCCTTGTAGCAACGTATACGCACGATGCTACCTGGAGTGGAGCTCGAGTAGAACTCCTCATCGTGCCGCGAGATCCGCCTTATAAACTACCGCGTACGCCGCTCGCGCCATCTGGCGCGTCGTCGCTGAGTCGTTCGCTGGCTGCCGCGCTCCGCGCTCGTGCGGATTCGCCTTTCGTTCGTTGCGCGCGCGCGCTCGCTACGCATGCCGTGTTTAGTGCGGCCGCCTTCACACGTATTTATATGTGCGAGACTCGTGTCTCGTCACAATATTTAATCGTAATGAAGCAAAAAACAACTCTCAAGATAATTACTACGTAACTTGCCATGCCCGTTGCATTGTACTTATAGTGTTTGTATGACGTTCTAATATATATAAAAAGAAAATTTAATTGTTCACCAATAAACAAAATAAAACGGGCATGGCAAGTTACGTAGTACTTATCTTGAGAGTTGTTCTTTGCTTCATTACGATTTAATATAATAAACTTGACTTTGTTTGATTGATCTCAGTTCTTTTCTATCTGTAATTTTGTTGCGGAATATATCAAACTCGCCTAACCTTTTACTTTTTTAAGAGTTAATTTTTTTTAGAGATTTCAATCCTTTTTTTAAACTTGTTTAGAGTATTTCATATTCAAAGTCGTAAAAATAAAATATAAGCATCTTTAGCACCATTCGACCACAGCTTTTTTGTAACATTTTTATTACTAAGATGAAATCACTGATTATTCTAATATACATCACCATCGAATTATTTCTACACCTAGACGCCAAAAACCACAGTGCGAACTACCCAGACCTTGTCATCGGCCACCCTGTACACATAGACGCCGCCCTTAAATGATTTTTACACCTAGACACCAAAAATCACGGAGCCCACCACCTAGACCTTGTCATCGGCTACTCTGGCAAGTTAGATACTGTTACAGCTCCGGAACGCAGAGTATGCACTGGCAACCTCTTAATTCAAAATATCGTAATATATTATTATATTTTCTCGAGAAAGCAATTCTCATCTATATATAGCTTTGCAACTAACTTCACGGTCTTAACACTTCTTGCGGCTAACTTAAAGGTCCTTTCACATTTCGGGCTGAAGAAGAAAAACGTAATTTTAGCATTTGTGGATTATACACTCACATATAAAAATAAGCAGCCTTTTCACTAATATTTTTGTTGGAAATCATAGTTTAGCTCAGAAAACATACTAATAAGCCAAAAAATCTTACGAACAGTAACAATAAACATTTTTTTCTGTATCATGAAAAATCCGAACACCAATATAGAAGTAAATAGTGTCACGGGTGCCGCGGCTTCGTCTGCTTCTCAAACTCACCTTCATGGCGCTACCACGCCACTTGATACACGCACATAGGTCGCGCACTTCACTGAATATTCTCTTTCACTCTTTTTCTTTATCACAATTCGTTGCACGAAAAGTCGATCGCGTCTTCCAAAAGTCTAACATAATATTAGTCCGTGATACAATCGTAACGATAGGAGTGATGTCCTACTTAACTGACTACTAAGGGAAGATTAATTTGCATTATAAATCTCAGTGTTGGATTTAGACTAAAAATACATAAAGATCAATAGCGGTTTCAAAAGACTTTCCGGCAGCTACGTACTGGAGGCTGTTCTTTCTTAGATCGCGAAGGTAGTCAGGCATCGATGGCGTCAGGCGACTTCGCGTTTTAAAACTTCGTCGTCATCTGTACTTTCACACTCTTTTGACACTCTTATAAGTTTAGGACATAACAGGTTGATTACTTATACTTTTTTGGTGCATCGCAGCCGGGAATTATTTTGAAACGCGAGAAATTCAGACATTTTTGGGTAATTATTTGACAAAAACTTGTAAAATTGAAACTTAAAATCGCGTCGAAACAGGAATAGCTACAAGAAACCTCTTTTGAAATTAAGAAACTACAAAAAGTGATCGTTTAACATAATATTTTATTTTGCGTAATCCTTCTTCCATTCCTTTCAAAAAACATAGAATCGCCTCATTGTGCGACCTGTTTTTACAAATATTCTTTTCCAAAAGAATAGAGAATCGCCTCATTGTGCGACCTGTTTTACAAATATTCCTTTCCAAAAACAGAGAATCGACTCATTGTGCGATCAGTTTTACAAATACTCCTCTCCTTAAAAAACAGAGATTCGCCTCGTTGTGCGACCTGTCTAATCTTTCATTAAAAAACGGAGAATCGCCTCATTGTGCGATCTGTTTTTTTTTTATAAATAATCCTCTTTTCGACTCATTGTGCAATTCGTACTAGTCAACAAAATACCTTTTTTAACTATACGCAAAATAAAATTAAATGAAGACTGCAAATAAATCAGTTGAGGCCTCGCGAAAAACGGAAGAGGTGGAAAGTTAAGATTTCTGCAAAAATTGGCAATTGAGAGGGAAAATTTAGAAAAGTAGCTGAGTGAAGTGAATTCGTCGACGGAAAATTCCCAAGCCATTGGTACGTATACGAAGTTTCAGAAGAATCAGCAAAAATAAGACTCAATTTCTAATTACTTTTATTGTACAAACACAACAGGTATTAGGCCATTACGCGACGAATATAGGAACCCGCCAACAGAAATTCAAGAAGAGAAGAAAAATTATTGTACAGCCTCACGGGTTGAAAATGTATATACAGTACCAAAACAGTAAAATTATCAGGAGAGTATTCCTTCAACAGAAAATTTTAAAAATTGGGAGTCTGATCGCGCACCTAGAAATTCGTCTACAGTGTCGGATCAGTCATATGACAACCAAAGACATCCTATTGCTATACAAATGGGCGAAAGCATTTTTCCAATAGAATATAATCAGAAAGACGTCTTACATTATTATACAGCACCAAGGTTTGAAAACTCTAGTACAAAATTTGAGAATTACGAGCATTACGAAAGTAGATTGTCAGCAGAAGAATCAGCGTCTAGCAGCAGAAATTTTGAGTATGAGTATGATTCACCGACAGATTATCCTCAAAATTTTTCTAGCTATTATTCCGAGTCCGCAAGTAATAATTCCGATTCTACTTATAGTAACTCCAATTCAGACTCTGAAGTAACTCCTTAATTTTCTGCGAGTTCAGAAAGTTCAGAGCGTCTTCTAAATGAGTCCATCCTACCAACAGTTTTACGGCACTATTGTATAAGGACAGTACCCAGGGTAAACAGTAACTCTGAAAAATTAAATAAAAGAAGTTCAATGGATTCTGCAGCAGATAAAGACTTTTTTGAAATGAATTCTAAAATGAATAATCTTCAAGTAAGTGGTTTCCATGACATCCCTGAGCGAAACAGTACAACTACAGCATGTGAGACATCGTCCGCATGTCGACACCTCTTGGATTATTACAAAAATACTTCTAATAGCATTGAAAATGAGTCTTATCAGAAATCTCCTTATTTTCAGTTTACCCCTATTTTAAAAAAAGATTTTAAAGTTTCTTTAAAAATCAAGAGGTTTTTATCAGTTTATAGACATAATCGACAGACACTCAGCAAGTCCCCTAGACCTCTTTTGGTTATAGAGAGAGATGAGGGAGAAAATGCAAAACAGAACAAGCAAACAGTTCCAGAATACGTTTTTTTTTTATATAAGTGAAGACCCGATACTAGCAGAAAATAAATTAGAAATAGTTTTGCTACTAGCAGTAAATTTAAAAATCGGAAACGAAAACACTTTAGCAAAAACTGAGTTAAAATTAAATAAATCTTACGAGATGAATTAAGTGATAAACAAATCAAACGAGGACTCAGAACGAGATATATGTGACATTTTGGAGTTCAGATTTCCATGCATAGCGTATGTAAGGTTGTCCGCGTGTCCGGAAGTCCCAAATAAATATGAGACTACTTTCGTTCCCTTAGAAGTTTAATATTTTCAGAAAATATTCAGTATACAATTTACTCCAGAATTAAAAAAAGGTTACAAAGTTTTTCCAAGATTTAAAAAATTTTTATAAGTTTTCAGATATAACCAACAATTGCAAAAAGTATCATCAAGTAAATTTACTAGTCCTCGGTTAAATACAAACAAAATTATTGAAAATAAAGAAATTTCGCTTTTAAATAACTTTTCAAATAGGGAACTAACATTTTCAAATTTCTATAAAAAGAGTATAAATCCCATAAACTTTTTGAACGCTTATATTAATTGCAAAAACTAAATAACACTTGTCTTACAATTTGATTATAAAATCTCGCCATTGCCTTTTTTCTGGAAAACTGCTTCAGACTTGAGAATCTCTAACACAAACAACTTTGAAGTTAAGTTTTAAACAATTGAAATTTATACGCGTACACCTCTTATTAAAAATATTTCAAATAGCAAATCGTGTATAAGATTTAAATTCAGCACTACATCTCCATTGCAGTATAATCTATTCTTTATAAATTCCAAATTAACCCCCAATCTAAAATTTTGTATGAAAAAAAAACAAAAATATATTACGTTATTCTTGTAATTATTATAATCGACTTGATTTTAAAATTTAAAAGTTTCGTGACATTATTAGCTGTATACAATCATAAAACTGCGGCCGATTTGCGAATAGCAATTAAACAAAGTCCATCGAAAAGAATTCAAGGAAACCTTGTTCGCCGAATTCACTGTATTGACACTGAGACTAGTGGACAACTATATCGACTTCATAGACGTCACGCTGTCAAGCATAGTACTGATGGCGTATTTTTAATTCAAGAAAATATTTCCACATCAACCTATCAAGTAACAACGCAGAGAAGCAGCAAGCGTAAGTTCGAGGATACAACCAGTAAACTCCGTACGATCACCATACGCTATCTTATAGGATTTTAGCGGACATCAATGGCCAGACAGCATACGTCCAGGACACAGAAACAGACGCGGACGAAAATGACCTTTCGCGGAAATGAAGAATTGTCGCGGACACTTTAGTTACTCCTTCGCGTTTCTTCTTCAGTTACTCTATCGACTGAAATCACTTTCGAGTGTTACTGAAACACTCATTTTCGAGGACATTTTATTTTTTTGGACATAACTTTTAATTCGTGGACTCATATTTTTTGTAACAGACTAAAAATCAATTTAGCACACACTTTATTTAGCGCGGACAGTCCATGGGACTTATATATGGACGGACATACGATACAGCGCAAACAATCCAAGTAACGTACTTCGAGAACAAATGTGACATCTCGGACGTCCGGACGTCCGAGCAGACAAACGTGACATGGACAGAACCATAAGGATTTTCACGGATGAAAACACTTTTGGCAAAGGAAAATTTTCAAAGCAGACAAATTACATCGAGCCCGTGCTACCAGAGAGCAGACTTCCACTGTCCGAAAAACTAACGGAGCGGGACAATCTCTGAGAAAGCGGACGTCCACCACGTCCACCACGTCCACCATGTCCACCGAGTCCGCCAAACGGACGCGCGTACACTACTACAAATGTTAATAAACATGGGACTTTTTTTATTTTTGCGACGCCTCCATTGCCA
>JAZHPH010000239.1:98242-182963 GCA_037356405.1 Nasonia oneida | reverse complement strand
AAATGAGGTCAGGTTTTGAGGTGGGACAAAAAATATAGACGTCCGCGGGTTTCGGGGGAAACGAATTCGGAAACTAGCCATTCTGACGAAGATTTTCCTACCCTTGAATATTTTTTCAAGCATCTCTTCGAGTGAAGACAGCCCGTGATCACTTTTTTGATTTTCTGGCCCACTGTGCGATGCCTTGAACCATCACGATGTAAAAGAGGAGGTGGCAGGCGAGAAGTCTGTCGTACCTGAGGAGGCCTGCAATGTGAATCCGAGCCAAGCTGTCACTACTAAAACTCAGATGCACTTACGTGATAGATCAAAACTCAAGGCCCCGTCAAAATTTGTCGCTAACATAGCCATTTCAAACCACCTGTTACATTTAGGGAAGCTACGAGTGGACCGGACGCCAACAACTCACGGAAGGCGATCGACAGTGAACTGAAGCAGCACGAGAAAAACAAGACGTGGGATCTCGTACCCAAGCATCAGTGGATGAGAATTATCGATCCCAAGTGGGTGTTCAAGATAATTTCCGGGCCTGAAGATCAGGATATCTACTACAAAGCTCGCCCCTATGCAAATGGGTTCATGCAGAGAGAAGGACTTCATTTCACCAAGACGTTCGCACCAGTCGTACGTTACGATACGCTGTGAATGCTGCTGGCCCATGTCGCGCAAGAGGACCTGAACACCGTAACCTTTGACATAAAATTGGCATTCCTATACGGAGATTTAGAAAAAGAAATTTTCACGGAAGTGCCAAAAGGACTGTGTACTAATGCGAGTGATGATGCAAGCGTATCAGTGAGTGATATAGTATGTAAATTGCGAAAGTCCTTATACGGACTCAAACAAGCGCCACGTTGTTAGAACGTGACTTTTAAGCGTTTTCTATGTCTATTTAATTTTAAAGAAAGCGATGCAGATAAGTGCATTTTCACTGGCGATTGTAAGAGCTTTAGGGCTCATTGGGCACTATTTGTAGATGACGGGCTGCTTTTTTGCGAATCCAATTAAGTATTACAATAAATAGTATGTAAGTTGCGTAAGAGCTTTAACAATAAACGACTCTAGTTATTTTGTTGGCTTGAAAATTTATCGATCTAGTGAAACAAAAAGTCTGTTTATAAATCAACAAATGTATGTGCAACATATGCTTAAGAAATTCAGAATAAATTAAGCTAATCGTGTTAGTGTGCCTGCTGCATCTGGTGTACATCTGCAAGCGACAGATAAGAATGTTTCGAATGTATGCAATGTACCTTATCGAAAAGCCACAGGCTCTCTTATGTACCTGGCCATAGACACCAGACTCGATATCTCTTTTATTGTGTGTTACCTAAGTAGGTTTCAGAACGCGTGTGACAAAAGTCACTAGCAGGCAATTAAGAGAGTTTTGGCTTATCTGAAGGGAACAGCAAATTTAAGTCTAAAATATACAGCGAATGCGGAATCATGTTATCTGGAGGGCTATTCCGATTCCGATTATGCTGACTGTCTAAAGACCAGAAGGTCTACTTCAAGATATGTTTTTTTAATGGCTGGTGCAGCAGTGACTTGGGCGTCCAGGCGTCAGAAGCTAGACACACTCAGCACGATTGAATCGGAATATGTCGCAGCTGCTACAGCTGCCAGAGAGGCTCTGTGGCTCAAGAAATTTTTAATCGATCTCGGATATCAATGTGACTCTAGTATTAAATTGCATGTGGATAATCAAAGTGCAATCTGCTTAACTAAGGACTCTGAAAAACATCGTAGAACGAAACACATTGATACTCGATTTCATTTCTTTAAAGAGAAATGCGAATCAGGCGACGTATCAGTTATATGTATATGTACCGTCGAAAGAGCAAAATGCCGACATTTTTACCAAGGCGTTGCCAAAATGCTTGTATACTAATGCGTAACAGCCTCAGGCTAATAAATGTAATTGATCAGTAATGTGTAAGTATAAGAAACGGTGGAAGTGTTGGAGACTATTTCTCACACTTATATGTATATGCTTATACACTGATTGTATAAGGCGGGATTGCTAGTGCTAGCAGAGATTAGAAGAGAGATTGCCGATGCCGTGTTAAAAATGCGTGGCGAATTCGATAATGATGCCACTTGCGGCCTGCGATCGAACTATACGCATCTAGAAAAGGGACGTAGGGTAAGTATACGCATTCAGCGGCAGTGGAGAAGAAGGGAGAGGTGCTATATATTCTTAGGTCCACCGCGCCTGACGTGGCGGAGGAAAAGTGACAAACGGCGACTGTCGAATTTGCGCATCCACACCTCGCGGTAGTTTCAACCAACGCCAAATTACTATTCGGGCATATTATTGGACTAAAGAGGATGCTTAAACAACAACATGAGCGTAAAAAAATTACAATCTAAAACTTTTGAATTTCGTAAGCTGGATCGGTTATCCCGACAAATTTAACTCTTGGATTTTCGCAAGTGACGTAACAAAGCTGTAAAAATGAATCAATCGGAATTCATAGTAGTGCTCCGTAGTAATAGTAGCATGACATTTTTTCCGGACAACACGACGACTAGTTTTTCAGTAAGATTACGTCGTGCAATCGATTTACATGAAAAGTGGCAAGTTGGACTGTCAGAAATTCATATACCCTGCACTACGCTTCATTTACGTTATAAAGATACGTTAATATCACCTGCAGAAGGGAAGGATAATTTTCATTTCCAGCATGGTGTATATAAATCCGTACAGGGTTTGATTGATACAATAAACGAAGGCTTTAAAGAATATCACGACAATCAAACGGCTAAAGAATTGCTTTACGGTGAAAAAGGAGGTTACGTTACTCTAAGAGTGTATCCGGAGCTTGCAAAAAAGAAAATCAGACTTGGAAAGTCTGTACATCGTATTCTTGGTTTTGGAAATGGTACCTTTAGAATTACACTGGAGTCGGAAACTAAACCTTATAGAGATTATGTAGCTAGCCAACCTACTACTCTCGCTCGCGCTATACCCGACCAACTTTTTATTTATTCAAACATTTGTGAACCCTGTATCGTAGGCGACGCACATGCGCTTCTGTTAAGAATTGTGAATGTTGAAGCAAGGGATTATAATCCGGTAGTACTATTGTTAAAGGATATTCACCTGTTAATTATATACCACTTTTGAACAGTCGTTTCCAAATTATAGATATTGATATAAGAGATCAATTTAGGAGTTCAATACCATTCGAGTTTGGAACGTTGACCGTTGCACTTCATTTTAGAAGAGAATTTTAAAAATAAATTACTACGACACATATTATAGTGCACAGAGTGGTGGTGGAGGGCGCGGTATTGCGAGCGTGTATGTAGGCTCGCGAGGGCAGCGCGGTCATGGTATTGGTTCCTTCCTGGGTGGACTATTTCGACGAGCATTACCGTTTTTGGCGAAAGGAGCCCGAGCTGTCGGTCGAGAAGCCTTGAGAGCAGGTATAAATGTCCTCGACGATGTGACAGAAAATAATATGTCATTTAAGGATTCCCTCAACAATCACCTAGCCGTGTCTGGACTGAAACTAAAACGTAAGGCTAATGAGAAAATAAGCGAACTTATGGAAGGCTCCGGCTATAAACGGATGGTGCTCAAACGAGCGTCACAGTTGCAGTACGTCAGTCGTGCACGCAAGACCGCTAATAAGAAGAAGAAGAGGCGAATTAGCAAGAAAAAAACAAAAGCAGTAAAAAGACTAAAAAGTGGTAGAAAGAAGAAGAAGAATACAAGAGGAAAACAAGTGAAAAGTGCAGTGAGCAAAAAGCGTAAGAAATCTAGTAAAAAAATTAAGTTTTGGATATTTTCGATTAAATAAAAAATTTAAAATGTTTTTCTTACATCATTCAAGCTGCAAGTGCTTAAAATCGGAGCTTGATTTGTTTTCACTGCCAATGACCAAGACCACTATCGAATCATCATCATGTGTGGAATACAAGCCTGTTTCATCACTCTCCGATCAAGCACCTTTAGAATTTTTAGTCGCCGCAGCAGGCGAAGAGTATATAGATTTAGCTCATACTATGATCAAATAAACTAAATGTTCAAATAACACCCCACAACAAGGAAACGGATGCGAGTGTGGCACCTGTAAACAATTTCTTGCACTCAATGTTTAGTCAAGTGGACGTTTTTTTCAATCAAAAACTTGTGACACCGACTAATACACTCTATCCTTATAGAGCGTACATTGAAACTTTATTGAATTACGGACCTGATGCAAAAACTTCGCATCTCTCTACGTCGTTATGGGGAGCGGATACAGCAGGAAAAATGGATGAGAAGCCTGCCACTGATTGTGCGAATAAAGGTCATTTTAGTCGTCAAATATTTACGAGTGATGAAAAAGTCGTTGATCTTTTAGGACATCTATGTAACCAGGATAGATTTCTTTTAAATGGTGCAGAAATGAGAGTCCGTTTGGTTCGTGCAAAGGACGCTTTTTGTTTAATGGATGCCTCCGATAAAAATTATAGTGTACATATAAAAGAAGCTAGTTTACTTGTACGACGAGCAAAAATAAACCCAGGTGTTTTAGTGGCACACGCTAAAACATTAGCGAAAACAACTGCAGAATACCCTCTGACACGCGTCGATATTAAAGCATTCAGCATGCATAACGGTATACTCGGCGAGTGTTTAGATAATGTAATTCTCGGGCAATTACCGAAAAGACTCATCATAGGATTTGTCAATAATAAAGCTTTTAACGGCGATAGATTACTAAATCCATTCAACTTCCAAAATTACGGTATTAATTATTTATCATTTTATATCGATGGTCAACAAGTGCCGGGTAAACCGTTACAGCCAAGCTTCTCCGCAGCTGCGCCTCTTTACGTAGACTGTTACCACACTCTATATTCTGTTACTGGAATATACTTTGCAAATGAGGGAAATGATATCGATAGAACAGAATATCCCGATGACTTTTGTTTGTTTGGTAATATTTCGACTCCTACGGTATACAACCAACCGTGTCGTATCACCTTGACGGATTGCGACGAAATTGTACACTATTCACGTGGTTTACAAGTCGGTTGTAGAGTTTCGATTCCGATGTGCGCGGCAATTATTGTGTGGATTTTTTGTATTTTCTAAACTCTTTTGTAGCGACACAGGGAGTAACGACAAATTATGCATGGTAATTTTCCGAAAAATTATGAAAAGAATAAAAAAGAAAAAATTTAAAAGTGTATGAAACTCATGTTCTTATTGCATTCAATCTTGTAAATCAGAATCTTGTAAGAAAAAGAAAAGAATTTGACTTTTGTTAATTTACATTACTACGTATTCAAAATTTATGAGTGAATTATATAACCGAATTTATTCTAGATTTAAGAATTTCTCATGTATTACGTATATTTTTTAACAATCAACTGATTTAATAAATTTTTCTTAAAAGAAAAAATTGTAGTTGTGTTTCAAATTATTTTTACGTGAAATACGTATGTTTATTTATTTCCTCCTCCTCCTCCTCCTCCTCCTCCGTCTTAAATTTTATTAATATTCTTGTCAAGAAAAAGGTTAAAAGACAGAAAGAGAAAAATAACTTTGAAAGATTTTTTGTTTACTTTTATTATTATTATTTTTATATGAAATTTATATATTATTAACGCAAAGTATCTGATGGCCAGATTGGATGATGCATTCCGGTGAGATCATTCATGGCTGTGTCAAATGCGACAAGCATTGGATTCACTTGAACCATACCTCTACCTTTCTTGCCCACACTGCTTAGAAATACGTAAGCTGAATTGTCGAATAATCCTTTTTGTGCAAAAACGCATCTTAGAATACGGTTTACGGTGACCATAATAATATTTCAGCAGAACGAGGTGACCAGTGGAGACCATTTGTCGATATGGGCATGACGAAACCAAGTCCAGCTAAAATTGCTCGTGGAGGTAAAGCAAGAAATTGGGCTTCTAGCAGATAAATGCTACTTTCCTCGTTCTATTAGTCGGCATCGTTGCGGGCATCCTTCTTCTGTTACTCCTCGTAACCATCTTCCCATTATTTTCACTGCAATTATCGTGTGTCCCTAAAATGAAAAAAAAATTTCTATCACTATATTATCGTAAAAAATAAATTTGGATTCCTCATTCTTCTTCTTCTTCTTTTTCTTACCTTTAACTCGTGGAGTTTTTCCTTGTGGTGAATCAGATTTTTCCATTGAAATTGTAAAACTTTCTTCACAAAAATATAACAACGACTGTGTACTATAATAATTTAACATTTCTGCCTCTAATTTCACGTACGCGGCATCTTCTTTGATTAATTGTACATGGAAACAAGATGGTGTTTCAAACGCAGACACTCTCACTTCATGAACTGTATGAATCAAAGGATCCATGTCCCGTGCAAGAACTTCACGAGGATTCATGATGCAGGAGTTGCTACCTCTACAAACTGTCTACGTATGACAGATTTTACTAGAGCAAAAAGAAAATTTGGTTTCCCCCCCCCCCCCTCTCTCTCTCTCTACATCTAGTGTTGCTATAGCGAAAAAAATAAGTGGGGTGAGAGAGGAAAGGAGGAGGAGGAGGAGGAGGAAATAGTGCAGAAAATCATCCATGCTGTATACGAATATTCGGTTCATAGCGCCACTACAGGTGTTGCTTCTATAGTGGCGCATGTCTCCTTGTAAAATATAGGTCAACTGCAGTGCGAGAAGCGACACCGCTGGTCATTCACCTGCGCCGGGGTTAAACCGCTTACCTGCGCGTCGAGTAAAAGTCCTACCCAGCGGCCCTGCTAGGTCTTTTTTTTACCTGCGCGCGTGTACGCGCCCTCGCTACTAGTCTACTAGAGCGCATGCCGGGGGGATGTCCGGTCCCGCTGATCAACAAGCCACTGCGCCGCGCCGCCGCCGCCTGAGCGATGCTGTTATTTTATAGGATTTAATGGTTTGAGTAAATAAAATTGGATATAATTTTTATTTTTATTTTTTATTCATGTATATAACCATATGGTACAGAATATCGATGATTAACAAATTGTCTTTTTTTCAAAACAGCGCGACATTTTTTCGTTTGCTTAAAACTAATAATGTTATTGACTGACGTTCGACCTATATGGAAATTCCTAACATATATACAATTATTCGCGCCCCGATCCCCATTTACCTCCTCCTCTCCCTCCTCCTCCTCTGCGTCTATAATATCGAATTTGTGATTTTCCATCATCTCTAAAACAGAGTCGAAATTTAGTTTTTGACTATTCTCATAGTTGAGTCGGATGCCCTTTACTTTACACGTATCAAAGGTTTCGCCGTTGGGTGCACGCACTCTATAGGCGTAGAATTTCGGACCACCCGAAACAAGGTCTCGATGTAAGAGCCTTCTCCGTACTCTTCCAGTTCATCTGTTAATTGGCCTAGCAGAGAGCCGGTTTCTGGTTCGTACTCATCACGCTCACCCTTTGATACGTATATGCCGGAATCGGTATCATAATACAGTACCCGCTCGCCTAGATTTTCGAGATATTCATACAATTTTAAACGTCCCTGCGCAGACGTGTAAGCGGCTATCACTACATTCGTATTTCGCGCCGAAGTAGCTACTTCTGTTTTTAACTTACTGGCAGCATATATTACATTCTCGTAAACTAAAACTATTCTACCTGCTTCCTTTTCCGGGCTAGTTAATAATTGTAAAAACTACTCACTCGAATTAATTATTTCGGTGTTTGGCAAATTACCTCGTTGTCCAAATTTCCCAATGCCCGGATTTTTCTCTATTTTTTTGAGGATCTAGATCTATACCCTCCTTTTCTTTATAAGGCAATGTAAGCCGCTTTACTAGCCTCATCCGTGCAATTACGTGGCCAGCCCGAGTTCTCCTGTTTTAACTTTAAAAATAAGTTAATGTAATCGGTAAATAATCCGCATGTCGTGTCGTCTTGATTACCGGCTTTAGGATCGTATTGCGTTATCTGGTATTGCCAGATAACGCTGATATTTAAGTAGTAGGGGCTGCGCGGCTACTGGGCCACTCGGGTTCTGGGCCACCAAATACCGACGCATGGTAACTCATATTAGTAGGTCTCTATTTTACCGACAGAGCATTGCATATCGACCGTGCTGCCAGCGGTGGCGCCCCCGTTACCAACCCCCCTCTATAGCTCAGAGTGAGCATCGGTAATTTACTTTATCGACCTGGGATGCTATGGATAATTTGGAATAGGATTTGCAGGATTAAAGGTTGAGATAAACTAGTGTTGCCGACGGTGGCGCCTCCGTTACCGATCCAACCTGTTTTATCAAACATGATTGGTTGAAATTTCAATATGGCTGATTTGTTCAGGAGCTGACATCTACACGCTGGCTGAATCTCTGAGCAATGAGCATCTAGCCATCCTAAGGGCTTATGAAACTTCTAATAATATTTAGGCAGGGCATATACAAAGACTTCATCAGTTTTTGATGCTACTGATGAAGGAATAGGATTTTAGGATTTGGTGATAGTACAAATATAAATCCAGTATTCATTATATATTTTATGCTTTATTTATAAAAATCCTTATTTTTTATATGAGTATACATATTGTATTATAGCTAAAACATATATAAAAGCTCTTATAACTAAAACACATCTCAAAATTTTTATTTATTACATGAGTATATATTCTTATAACTTGTAGATGTGAGATCGCAGTGCGCTCCCGACAGCACAGTATATAAAACTTATACTTGTCATCTGGGCGCTCCCAACGGTACAATGTATACAACTTATACTTGCTATCGGGGCGCGACCGCACTGCTTGATATAGTCTTAAGCTAAAAGTTATCGTCTATAAATAGTGTTGTAAATAGCGTTAGAACAGTTGGATTACTTTGTAAACTTATATGAATCTAATAATAATTAAATTGTGATTTATAAATTGACATAGTCTTAAGCTAAAAGTGATCGCCTATATATATAGATATTTTTCAAAGCTACTGCTGCTCGCTCGTTGGGATCAATGTAGGCCAACTCCTTGACTATGAATTCACTGTTTTGCCCCTTGAAGCCCAGGGTATCAACAAATCAAATCCATATTATCTATGAAAATATTACTCATTAAGAATAAATTTATAAATAAAATAATAAAATATTTAAAATATACTCACAAATTCTACAGCTTTCTCAACTATTGTAGAGAACAGTATACTGCTTGAGTACACTCGGAAATGTATACAAACACGGAGCAGAGGACTGCTTAAATATACTAGAAATTTGTACCCCTTCCACTAAAAAAGCTTCTCAAGCTCGATTCATTCACGCTTGCGACGTGCAACGTTTCTTTTCATGATTCTTTGAACGACATCAGCTACCCCCTCTCTCATACGTTTATATGCATCTCCCATAGTCCCCGCTCAGGCCTCTACAAGCAGTATTTTCGTTCAAAGCGCACCGATTTTGTATATCGCGCGCGGTACAGCAGATACAGCTAGATTCTGCGATTTTTCGACTACCCTCTCTCTCGTACTTTTAAATGCGTTCCCCACAGTCCCCACTCTAGCATATTGCATCGATTCTCTACAGCCTGCGCAGTGCAGTCGAAACAGCTAGATCTTCGGATTTTCCACTACCCTCTCCCCCGTACTTTTAAATACGTTTCCCATAGTCCCCACGCAGACGCCTGTAGGCTTATGTTTTCAGTACACTGACTCTCTACAGCGAGAGCTGCAACCAAACGCCTGGAGACGAATTTTCGAGCAAAGCGCGCCGATTCTCTACTCTTTTTCTCGTTTTCTCCGCTACCCTCTCCCCCGTACTTTTAAATGCGCTTCCCATAGTCCCCACGCAGGCTTATGTTTTCTCTACACTGACTCTCTACAGCGAGCGAGAGCTGCAACCGATACAGCTTGACCCTACACAGATGCACTGCATGGTGCATCTTCGCTGTGTTTTTTTCGGACGAGGTCAGCTCCTCTCTCCATCGTCCTTTTAAATACGTTTCCCATAGTCCCCACTCAGACAAATTTTCGTTCGTAGCGCCTCAATTTTCTACTCTCTTTCTCGCTTTCTTCGTTACCCTCCTCCTCCGTACTTTTAAATACCTTCCCTATAGTCCCCACGCGGGCGACAAGAGATGAATTTTCGATGCACTGACTCTCATTTTTCACACATGAAAATAATGAAACGCAAAAGAAAAATTATCCCCACCCTTGCATCTATTATATTATTTAAGTC
Organism: Nasonia oneida; assembly: GCA_037356405.1. Taxonomy (NCBI): domain Eukaryota; kingdom Metazoa; phylum Arthropoda; class Insecta; order Hymenoptera; family Pteromalidae; genus Nasonia; species Nasonia oneida. Next base: position 172,793 of record JAZHPH010000239.1, on the reverse strand, counting down.
AGAGCGCTGATGAAATTTATTTTAGTTGTCTTTCTACAGGGATTAGTTTATTATCACATTGAAAGAAATCTTCTACACAGATTATATCAGCAACATTAAAATAAACTAATAGTGGTATGAATATTTTTTTATTTATTTTTTTTTTATTTATTGACCAGAAAAGTATTTACAGAGTATTTACATCTAAGTAACATCTGCAAAAACCTGCAGAGGTACACGTAGGTACCTGTGGTCAGGACTGGCATTTTACAAAATTTAGAAACTTAATAACCTTAAAACTAAAATCTTACATAAGTATTATAACAAAAATATAAATTTAGCAACATGGTCTAAAGACCACGTTGCCAAGTGAGGCCTCCAGTAAATAAAGCTGTATCACGGTGAAAATATATAAAATATTTGAGATAAATTCAAAAGATAACTGACAAAAAATTACTAAATTACGTGTAGTTTAAGAGTATCCAATTTTTTAGTTTTTTCTTTTGCCAATTATTTACAATATTAACAGTTTTTAGTTCATTCGGGAGATCATTGAATACAGATATAGCCTTAAGATAGCTCATTTTGTTGCTAACCCTTTTATTAAATTTGGGTATAGTTAAGTTCCTATTTCTAGTAATGCTATTAGAGTTAATATATTTAGTTCTAAGATCACAGTAGTGTAGTAGTAGCGATTCATATGCGAATAATTTAGCTATATTCATAGGATTTTTTTGTACAAACTTATTTTTATTTACAATCTTTAATATCCTAAACTGCAAATTTTGAAGTAGGTAACTAGTAGACTTATATGCACCTCCCCAAGCAATAATTCCGTAAGAGAATATGCTATGAAAAAGGGCATAATATATCAACATCAATGTTTCTGTTGACATGTACTGGGAGATCTTGTAGAAGATGTAAATTAGGTACTTGGTTTTATTGATGATATCATGTATGTATTTATCCCATCTTAGGTTATAATCGAAAATAATCCCTAGGTATTTGCAGCTCTCGACTCTACTTAGTTTTTTATCTCTTATTTTGACACAAGACTGTATAGGCACGCTATCACAGTAATTTCCAAAAGTCATGTAGACAGTCTTATCAACATTCAGGGATAATCTATTACTCGCTAACCAAGCATCTACTTTTATTAGATAACTGTTCATATTATCCTGGGCATCTTTCCATGAAGACCCAGAGGATACTATGACAGTATCATCAGCATGCGATGAAATGGCTTTGGAAGGGATTACTTTTAAAAGGTCATTTATGTATATCAGGAATAGGAGAGGACCAAGGATAGTACCTTGGGGAACCCCAATTTTTATTAGCTTGCTAGCACTCTCGTCATTACCTACTCTAACTTTTTGCAGTCTATCATTGAGGTAACTTCGCAGCAAATCAAGTGCCTGACCTCTAACTCCAACGTGGTAAAGTTTCTCAATTAAAAGATCATGATCAACAGTATCAAAAGCTTTAGCAAGATCCAAGAAGGTCACAATGGTAGGAGTACTCGCATCGAGATTATTATAGAGAGTATTCACCAAATAATTTAGGGCATTTTTAGTACCAGTATTCTTCCTAAAGCCAAACTGCTGATCAGATATCAAATTGTGTTTTTCAATAAAATCTATAATTCTAATATATACAATTTTTTCCAGGATCTTTGCCAAGATGGAGATTAAAGATATAGGCCTGTAGTTAGATATATTATGCCTTTCTCCTGACTTATGTACAGGAATTATCTCCGCGTTTTTCAATGCGTTTGGCCAGATGGCTTTCTCAATACATAAATTAAAAATAAAAACTAACGGTTTAACAATGAAATTACTCAAAACCTTCAGAGTTTTGGTGTTAATCTTATCGACTCCACCATTTTTAAATTTCATATTATTTATGATATTCAAAACTTCAACAGAATTCGTTGGAATTAAGAAAATGGAATTACTGTTCATGTCGGGCATTTTTCTCGCATTATTAGTAGATTTGTCAAACTTGGCACTTAACCTATGACCAATTTCACAGAAAAAATTATTCATACAATCAGCTATTTCAGCCTTATTAAAAATCTTACTATCATCTATTTTAATATAACTTATACTATCATTAACTTTACTATTTTTTCCTATTTTGTTATTAATAATACTCCATAATTTTTTTGAGTTGTTTACATTACTTTCGATTATTTTCGTTTCATGCTTTATTTTAGCATCTTTTATTACCCTATTCAGAACTTTGTTATAAGTGAGATACTTAAGCTTGAGCTGTTTGTTATTAATGTCTTTACGCCATATGTTATACAGTAATTCTTTAGTGGCACATGATTGCATAATAGCATTAGTTATCCAGGTCTTTCTGGGCTTATGATTCACATTTCTTTTTATAATTGTAGCATCTTCAATACAGAATTTGATATCATTTATCAGTTTATCGGATGCTTTATTAGGATCATGGATTGACATAATTATATTCCAATTTATAATCTTAGCAACATTAATTAATTTCTTATAATCAATAAATTTGATGGGCTCAAAATTTTTAGTTCTCATTTTTTCGAGAGTAATAAATGTTGGATAGTGATCAGTTAAAGAGTGTTTAAGTTTGAACGTAGCAGTTTTTAGATTATCTGTTTTTATGAAAGTGTTGTCAATGCATGATCCTTTGCTACTTCCAATCGAGGGCCTGGTAATACCCAGAAAGCCTGGTATGTATCCTTTGTCCAGGAAGTTACAGAGAAACTCCTGGCTATCCTTTTCTGTATCAAGTAAATTGATATTAAAATCCCCCACTAGTAGATGATTTTTAACATTTCTTTTTTTGTTTAAGAAATTATTAAGAGCTAAAATAAATTCACTCTTAGGAATTCCATCAGATCTATAAACAGAGGATATATCAATTCCTTTATTATTACTTAACCTAATATGAACGTTGATCAACTTTGCCCTACCACACTCAATAATTTTGGTCTCATGGACAATATTGCTATCAAAAAAAGACTATAACTCCATCATTTTGATTAAGATGGCTATCATTGTAGTAACTTTTGTATCCATCTAACTCAAACATCTTGTGATTAATTTGAACAAAAGTTTCAGTACATATTAAAATCGATGGTTTAATAGTTAAGCTATTAAATAAAATTTTCAGTTTATCAAAGTTAGCTAACATAATACGAATATTTACATGCATTATGAAATCTGATTTGTTGTTCAGCGCTTTGTTAAGACTAGATGTCGTTTCGAAAACTCTTTCCATGATAATAGAATCGTTGTTTATTTTATCCAAAATTTCAAAATCCATAATTCAATTAATTTAAATTTGAGACCAGTTACTGGAAAGAGATAAAACTTTACCTAGTCTTACCAGATTTTGCAGTCGTTTTAGTCTTGGATGAATTTTGTTGGTTACGAGTTGGTAGTTGATTCCTAGGTTTTTGTAGATTTTGTTCAGCATGTTGATGTTGATTCCTTATAGGCTGTTTGTCAGTAACTTGTTGAATGCGTAGGTTTGCTTCAGTGGATTGATCATGGTCACTGTGTAGATCACTTGCGTTCGAGATATTATCAAGTTGATTATTTATCTCCATATGGTAATTTATCGGTATTGGTTTAACCGTCGGTAACTTAGGTTGCACCGGATAATCAGTTGTCTCAATGTATTTCTTAATTTTGTTTTTTAATATAATACACATATTATAATCCGTAGCATCATGATTGGTATTGTAATTGGTTTCAAACTTGGAGTTGCTGAAACTACAATTAGGACAGGCAAGCGTGGTACTGGTGCAACTAATTGTTTTATGCTTCTGTGAACATCTGAGACAAGTAGATTGATTAGTACACTTAACAGTACTATGTCCAAATCTCCCACATTTCAGACATGGTTTGATGTTTATTAGGTCGAATACTCTGCAAGATTGCCATCCGACAAAGATTTTGTTTTTACTTTCTCTGATATATTTGTATACTTCAGAGGTAACTGCGACGCTGTGCCTCCCAACACAGGTGCGCCACACTTGACGCCTCGTACGCGCCAAGATTTTTCGTTAATCTCGGGATTTAATGTAATCGCCGACGTTTGGGAGAACGTGGAGGAAAGAAGGAGGAAATAATCACACAATTTATTAACTTGTATTGCACGTATATTTATCCCAGCCCTTCCTTACAGCGTGGTGGCCGTAGCCGCCCACACACAATAGCCACGCAGGGCTCGCCGTCACACCTCTACTCTCATATACGCGCGCACGCCTCGAGTCTCTCGCCTCTGACGTCGCGCAGTCTGACCCGTCTGCGCTCTCTCTCTCTCTCACACACCCGAATTTCGGCTCGGCGCGACCAGCTCGAGTAGCGATACGGCCGGCGCGCTCGTTCTCTCTCTCACTCTCTCTTTCTCTCCCGCACGGATACTCGCGAGCACAGCGCGCGCTCACGGCAGCGTTGTCGGCCGAACCAATGCGGCCCCCCTCTCTACTCTCGAGCACGCACACACTTATCGACGTGCTCACTAACAGCTCGCGCCGGCGGTCCCGGCCTGGCGATGCCTGAACCGACGCCGGCGTAGCTATCGGTTTTCCCCTCCCTTCTCTACTCTCTCCCGCTCTTCTCGATGCTCGCTCGCACCGACTTTGCCGCGCGTTGGCAGCAAGCCCGACCTGCTGCTACCGAGCAGCGAGGACTTCTCGGACGCCCCGATGCTTCTCTCTCTCTCGCTCTCGCACACACACACTCTCCCGCGATCCTTCTACGCTACGCTATTCTCTTCTTTTCCCGCTCTCGTGTACACTGGCCCGATGCCCCGCGTAAACGACGTCGAGGTGTACGCCCGCACCGTACACCGCTCTCTCGACTCACTCACTCTTTCTCGTACACACTCGCGACTTTCTCTCTCTCTCTCTCTCGCTTCTCTCGGCGGCCTAATGGCTCGCACCGAGAGTATCCCGAGCAACCCAAGAATTCTTACCTGGTGTAGGAGAGACGAACACCAGTCTCTCGTCCCTCAGTGGAAGCCTCGCTAGCCCAGGAGGTGCTGGCTTCCCGTACTCTTTCTCTCTCGCTCTTCCTCTCTCTCTCTTTCTCTCTCGCTCTTCCTCTCTCTCTCTCTCTCTCTCTCTCCCGACAGGGGAATGAAGGCCTGGCTCCCGTTCCGGCTTCCTTCCTCTGGCTGAACGGCTGGATAGTCGTCTCCGGGGAGGGATCTCTTCCTCGGGGCGATGGTCCAGGTCGTGGCGCTGCTGCTCTCGATCTCTCACTCTCACTCTTTTCGTGATTCCCTCTCGCGTGCTCTCGTCACTTCGAAGTCTTATCGACAAGGCTCGGAAAGGAACTGCCGAGCCGCTCCGCCGCGCGCGCTCGGCGTCTCGCCGTCGTCCGTCGGGCCCGGCTGATAACGTAGCCCGATTGGCTGCGCGAGGCGCGAGACGTGCTAATTGGCTGCTCGTTTCGCGCCAGCTCGAACCGGCGAGCTCCCGCCTTGGGTACTTCGGCCAGCGAATTCCACGAATTCCCGGGACGTAGCTCGCGTCCGAGAAAACGCGGGCCTCGCTGGAACCGATCGCCTTTTCTTCCTTGCATCGAGTGAGGTTGCCGCGCAAACATCCAAGCGCGATTTGCTCGGCTGCGACGTACAACGTCGCAATCCCCCTCCCTTCACTTTGCTACCCCCAGGAGAGACGGACCCCATCGTAGGTCCAGGAAGAGGACCGTCCAACTCATTCCCATTGGAGTGGGTTTTAAGTTGGGCGGGGGCGCCACCCTACATCCTCCCACTCGCCCCGGGGTTGCGTTTGGAGCTCAACCGCAACCCCGACTTCTCTTCCCTCTTGTCTCTCTCGTGGCTCTCCTCTCTCTCTCTCTCTCTCTCTCTCTCTCTCTCTCTCTCTCTCTCTCTCTCTGTCTCTCTCTCTCTCTCTATATTCTGCTCGATCCTCACACCGCCCTCCATAAATGCTCCGAAGGACAAGCTCTCTCGTCTCAGGTGATACTCCTTCTAAGCCTCGCAAGATTTGAAGGAGGATGTTCCTCTCCTCTTGCTGGCTATAGTTAGGGACCTCCCTGACAACGTGGATCGAGCGATTCGGGGTGTCCACTTGTGGGCGGAGACAGCGGAGACGCTCCCTCTCCTGCTGTTGATATAGCTGTTGATACAGCTCTCGTGTCACCAGCCCTTCGACCTCGTTCCGATACGCCGCTTCCTGCTGCTGCCTTTCCTCTCGTATGCGGCGATCGTTCGCTTCTCATTCCTCTCTCTCTTCTCTCTCTTGACGCTGACGAGCCTCTCGTTCTTCTCGGTGGCGATGGTCCCGTCTCTCCGGTTCCTCTCGCTGACAGCTATCGGGTTCGTCCCAGTTCTCTTCGGCGAAGTTGACGCCACTGGCCGTTTCGATAGGAACGTAACCTCCTCCTCGCTGTTGGCGGCTCCGAAAGGCCTCGGCGCACCGCGGACAGCTGGTCACCTGGACTCCGTGTCTCCCGCAGTTACCGCAGAAGTCACGGGTGATCCCTTTAGTACATGTGGTAACACCATGGCCCGGCTGCCAACAGTTAAAACAACTGTACGGGGCCGGGTCGATCGTCGGGTTTGTTGGAATCGGTCGGAGTCCTCCGAACCACGCTCCCCTTTCCTTTACAGGCAGGGTCCTGCGGTTGGAGGAGCGGCTCCTTGTTCGATCCGCCGAGCGATCTTCGATGACGTTTCTCGCGTCTCTTCTCTCTCTCTCTCTCTCTCTACCTCTCTCGTCGGAGCCGTTGGCCGCTGTCCTCGCCACCGGGACTGGTTGGTCTCGGGCTGGTAGGCAGGCCTCAGTCTCCTCTCTCGTCTCTCTCTGAATACGCCTCGCTTCTCTTCTTCGGGCGGCTCTGGCTGCGTTGCGTCGTGCGTTCCTTGCTGCTACAGCCTCCTCCCGGCTCATGTCGTTCTCCGGGGTTGCAGCAGATGCTGGTGTATCTACTTCCATCTGCTCCTGGTCGACGAGCATGGAGGCAGCTTCGTCTCGTGTCCGCTGCTCCTTTTGATGGCAACGCTCAGCTTCCTCTCTCACCTTCTTCTCCTTCTCGCTCTTTCTCTTTCTCTCCTCTGCTGCGGCAGCGGCTCGCTCTGCTCTGAGCCGCTTTTCATCGTCGTGGGCCTCGCGTAGTCGTTGTTCCTCCTCTCGGGCTCGCCGCTCTTCTTCTCGTTCTCTGGCCTCTTTTCCCCTCTGCTCCATTTCTTCTCGTCGATTTCTCTCTTCCTCTTCTTGTCGCTCCTCTCCTCTCCTCCTCTCGTCTTCGTTGTTTTCCGGTGTCTGGTTTACTTCCTCCGGATGACGGGTCGGGGACCAGTTATCCCAGTCTATCTCGGCCGTCCCAGAATAGACACCGCCGAAGAATCCTCTGATCGGCGAACCCGGCTCATCGTCGTCCGAGCTGGACAGATATGCCGAGACATAATCTTCTTTTGTGAGCTGAGGAGGATTTTTGCTCTTCTTCTTCTTGTTCTTCCTGCTCTTCTTCGTCGGTGGACCCCCTCCCGAGTTTACTCTAGTCTGGCCCCTCGGAGTAGGGGCGGCAGCGGGAACAACAGGAGATTTGGCGACGTATAACTCCAACTCCCTCTGCGCCCGTCTGCTTTCCTCTGCCTCCGAGCTCTCTTTCCCTCGTGATTCGGCGGATGGCTTCTGCCTCTCCATCCGAATCTCACTCTCCTCCTCTCTCGCAACCTCCTCTCTGACTAAGCCCATACGCCGGGGAATTGCCCCTGTCGAGATCGCCTGGCTTAATCTTGTGATCGTCTCTGTCCTTGGCCTCTCCTCGTTGCTCCCATCTCGCTGCTGGCTGCTCTCTGGCCTCGTCATCAGACCAGCTGTGGATTGGCGCAGGCGCAGCCTTGGTGTGGTCGCGCCGATCCTCAAGCTGGTTATCCCCGCCCCTGAACCCTGCAGAGGCGTTGATGACGTTGCTGGCGTTGGCAGTCTAGCTGGTGATCTTGCTACCTGGGCGAACGTCGGTCGTGGCGGTGCAATGTTGGTCGGTGGCGGGCCTGTCGGCACCGTCTCTCTCTCGTCCTCTGCTCGTTTCATCCTAAAAACACAAATGAATTAGTATTTTTGCTTAGCCTTTCGCGGCGGGACCCAGCGCTTAAGTTCATCCACGTAAGCCTTTGTCAACCGTCGCGATTTTCCGTCACGGTAGCCTAGTACATAGACTATCGGGGATTTAACCTCGACAATCTCATACGGGCCTTCCCAGTGCGGAGCTAGTTTTTTAGAAACACTCTTGGCTGCGTCGGATAGGATATGGGTCTTTCGCATGACCTCATCTCCTACTTGAAATCGCGCATTTTTCCGCCCCTTGTTATAAACGCGTTCTTGTTTTTCGGTTGCAGCGCTCGTGTATTTCCCCACCAATTCTCGCAGCATATCTAATCTCTTCATCCTGTCCAACCACTTATCTGGCTCCCCTCTTTCCACGGGTTTTCCTCCCTCGATCTCCCGTCGCAAACTCAACACCGGACGAGGATGTCGCCCGTAGTTGAGAAACGCAGGAGAGACTCGAGTAGAAGCTTGCGTCGCCGTGTTAATGGCATGACGAAACTCGTGGAGATGCAAATCCCAGTCGCGATGATCGTTTTTTACATACATCGCGATCATCGTTTTAAGCGTGCGATTCGTACGCTCGACGGGATTTGCCTGAGGATGATAAGGCGGAGTGGTGATATGTTTCACACCGTAGACTTCCAACACTTTCTTCAAGTGTTGGTTGTCGAACTCCTTTCCATTATCGGTTAAAAAATATTCAGGGGTTTCCCACCTGAATAAAATCAACTCCTCAAACGCTCTGGCTACTGACTTCGCATCCGCCTTCCTCAACGGCTTCAATTCGATCCAGCGTGTAAACAAGTCTTGGAACACGACTAGATATTTGAATCGATTTTTGCTCGGAGGAAACTCCATGAGATCAGCTGCGACGATGGCCCAAGGCCGCTCGACGACTCGCCGTCCCATGAGCCCTTTCGCTCCGCTTTGCGCCGTTTTATATTTTTGGCACTCCTCGCACGACTGTACGAACTTGTACACGTCGTGATAGACTCCTCGCCAATAGTACTCTCGAGCCACTCGGTCATATGTCTTCTCTATTCCCAAGTGACCCGAGGAAGGCGGACAGTGTGCATCTCTTATTACTCTCTCCTTCTGTTCCTCCGGCACTACTAATCTCCACGCTTCCTCGCGGTGTGTTATCGGGTCCAGCAAAGCATCCTTGTGCCAACGATAAAGCATTCCATTTTCGATACGCCATCCTAGGTACTTCTCAGGGAATTTTTCCACTTGTTCTCGCAATTTTAAATATTCCGGATCTTGCACCTCCTCAAAGGCGGCAACAGCGTCCTCGCCATTGTCGTCGCTTCGGGATAACGCATCCGGAAAATGATTTAGTTCACCTTTTCGATAAATCACGTCAAATTGCCACTGTTGCAATTCAATTGCCCATCTTGCTAGGCGACCGCTGGGATCTTTCAAATTCCTCAGCCACTGCAGACTTTTGTGGTCTGTTATCACGCTGAAGTCGTACCCCTTAATGTACGGCCTCAGCTTTCTGATAGCCCAGACCACTGCCAAGCATTCTTTCTCCGTCGTCGTGTAATTTCTCTCGGCAGAAGTTAGTACACGACTAATATACACTATCGGGTGCTCGCCATCGTCATGGTCTTGAGTCAAAACGGCTCCGATAGCTGCGCCACTGGCATCGCATTGCACTTTGAACGGCCTTGTAAAATCAGGCCGAGCAAGTACAGGGGCCACGGTGAGCGCGTGTCGGAGAGCTTCAAAAGCCTCTTGTTGCTCATCTCCCCACGCCCATTTCTGATCTTTTCGCAGCAGTCGGACGAGCGGGACTTTGAGCTCGGATTCGCGCTCGATAAAGCGCGAATACCAGCCCAACATACCCAGAAATCGTCTTAACTGTTTGACGTTTTTCGGTGCTGGAAAGTTTTTCACTGGCTCTACCCTCTCGGGATCAGGACGCAGTCCCTCCTTGTCCAATAAGAAACCCAGCCACCTGATTTGTGAACAACAAAATTCGCACTTCTCCTCATTCACGACTAGCCCCGCGCCCGTGAGTCGCTTCAGGACAAACTCGAGCCACTCTAGGTGCTCTTCGAAAGTCTCCGTGGCGATCACCAGGTCGTCGAGGTAGGCGAACACTGCTGGCTCGCACGCAGGCCCAAACAAAGCATCTATTAATCTCTGTTGGGTCCTGGGCGCGTTACACAGACCGAACGGCATACGCTTAAACTGCCACAGGCCCGAGCCCGGCACAGAAAAAGCCGTATACTTCCTGCTCTCTGGCGACAACGGGATCTGATAATAGGATTGTTTCAGATCGATCTTTGATAGATATCGAGCACTGCGTAGCCTATCTGTAATCGAGTCCATATTCGGGATTGAATGCTCATCCTTAATAGTGACTCGATTCAAATCTCGATAATCGACGCAAAACCTCCACGTTCCGTCGGCTTTGCGGATCATGACAGGTGCGCTTGTATAATCGCTCGCCGATCTCTCTATGATCCCTTCAAGAAACAATCTCTCAACTTCCTCGACCGCGGCTTGCTGTTTTGCTGGAGATTCACGCCGAGGCTTATGCCGAATCGGCGTGAAGTCCATCAGCTCGATATGGTGCTCCGTAAGATGCGTGAGCCCTATCGATGAGCCTTGGTTTTTAAGGATCTCTTCCACGAGCTCTCTCACCTCCGCTCGCTCCCCCACCGTGATAGTCGATAGGCCTGCACACTCCGCGTACACGGTAGCTTCCTCTTTGTTGTTTATATCAGCAAATGGTCGCCACTCGCCCTCTTCCGTACGCCACAAACCTCTTCCCAGTCGCACGTCGCAATCGAACTTCTTACAAAAATCCATTCCGAGGATCATTGGTTGTTCGAGCGACGGTGCAGCTTTGAAAGATATGGCTTGTTCTTTACCTCCTATATCGAGTATCATCTCCAATTCTCCAAGCACTGAGTGAATGTGCCCCGTGGCTGTGCGGAGCTTAGTTGTGCTCTTCGTTAACCGCTCCCGAAATCTCTCAGCGATTTCTGGACCAATCAACGATAGAGTTGCCCCAGGATCGAGCAGTGCCTGATACACATGCCCGCCTAGGCTCACTGTTAGGAAATTTCTATTTTCCGAGTTTGCTCCGGCCACCACTTCTCCTTCATCCGCACTTTCCCTCGTGCTAAGGCCTGGTACAAAAAGCGGTTTTGGCGAGCTTTGAAGTCTTTCGCTACTCGCAGCGTTTCGTCTCTCGCTCTCTTTCTCTACTCCTAACGGTTTGAACCATTGGCAGCCTCTAATGTCTAATTGGACTGTGGTCAGGTCCCCCCTTCTCCTCTCTTCCTTCTCGTCTTCGCTCAGTAACCTCGTGGCCTTCTCCTCAACCTTTCTCAACTTGACAAACCGACGCGCTTCTTCCTCGTCTTTCCTCTCGGTTTCGTCGAGCTTCACGAGTGGCTGAGCGAACGTAACTCCTCTAATCTCCTTTCCTCCCGTTCTTCCTTGTTCTGGGGGCGCCGGTTTCTTTATTTCTGGGCCCCCAACTTCAAGTTTCCCAGAGCTGTAGTTATCACACGACAGTCGGGGCACGAGAGTAAAGTGACGCCTTCTCGTCCGCACCACTGACAATGGATCTTAGGAGCGTCCATAATCCAGTTTGCATGAGTTGAATTGGTATGCGCCGTCGGAGGAGTTGTGCAGTTCCTCGAGGTGTGCCCCTTCTCTCTGCATCTATAGCAGACTACTTCGGGACACTGTGAGGCGCGATGACCAACACGGTGACACGTGAAGCACGCGCCGAGAAACTCTAAAGTCGGTCCTAAAGGCGATTTACCCGCCCCCGCCGCTGGATTCCTTCCGGTGCGTGGCTGATTTCCTCCGCCCTTCGGTTTATGCGTCGAATCCTGGCTTGATGCAGCAACTTTTCCCGTCGACTTTGATTTATTCCCAGAGTCGACGCTAGTGCTTGCGCTCGCGACTTTTTCCGACTCAGAAGCGGACGCTGAAATCGTAGCTTTCTTAGCTTTCGACTTCTTGCCCTTCTTCTGAGTCTCCTCACTTTCTTTCTCTTTGTCTACCGTCTCGACTGCAGCAACCTTAGGCTTAGTCACCCCTCCTGTATATGCCGCGCCGGGAACGTGCATCTTCTCAGCTGGCAATGGCGGAGCATAACGACTGTCCAAGTCTCGCTGCTTCTCCCACCGGCGACCATACTTCTCAAGATCTTCCAAGCTATCAATGAGTTTATCACCGATAGCCTTCCGATACTCGGGTAGAATATTGCGATACGCTATCTGCAACAATTCTCTTTTTGATGGGGGTCGATGGAAGCGTGACACAATGTACTCAAATTTGGCGAGAAACGTCGTGATTTTCTCACCTTTGTGTTGCGTCCTCCTCCTCAAATCCTCCATTAAATCTTCCCTGTTATATTCAGTAACGTAGCGGTGCCTGAATTCTCGACAAAACTCCGTCCACGTCTGAACTTTCTCTCTTTTGGCTCGGAACCAACGGCCCGCCTCGCCCTGGAAAATACACGGCAACACGTTTATCCAGTCGACATCCAAAGCTCGAGTACCTCTTCGGCAATCACTTAACCTTTCCAAAAACTCTTCTGGGTCCTCGTTTCGGCCTTCGCCGGAAAACTGGAAATCCCAGTCTTTGAGTTTTTTTGTGATATCTCGGGCGCTGTCCATTCTCTCATTCCGAGAACCTCTCACCGAGAGTCTTCCCGTCGACGCATGATTCGAGCTATGCTCGAATTCGCTGTCGCTGCCGCTCAATAAACTCAAGCTCCCTCTCGGACTTCGTGTTCTCGCGGCCCTCTCTTTCCTTTCTGCCTGTCCTCGCTCGCTTCTCCGGATCCTCTTCGCGCGACTCTCGCTCGTGTGAGGAACCTCCGACTGACTCTCCGAACTCCTGTCGCTTGGCCTCGTTCTGTCGAAGAACAATTTTCTCTCTTCTCTCTGGTACTCTGACTGACTAACGGGCTCCGCTATTCTCTCTTTTCCCCGCCTCGGACACTGCAAGGTTGGCCGTTTTATAGCCTGCGTCGAGGTTCGTCGGAGACCTTCCGATCTCATCTCTTCCTCTCTACGCAAACTGTTTTGCTGGCGAATCACTTGGCACGCTTTGTTCCATGCTTCTTCGCGCACTTGTTGGAGATTGCATTGATGCCGTCGTTGCACTTCTTCTTCCTCCTCCTCGATATCGAACTCATTCATTACCTGATTAAAAACGCGATGGCCTTCAAGTTCGAGCTCCTCTTCAAGGGCCCTCTCTCTGGCTTGTTCGTAGGTCATTCCGTTCGCGCGGAGTTCCCCTATACGAGTCACGCGTTCATTCAAACGTTCGTTCGTTTCCCGATACCGATTCTCACTCTCTCTTTCGCTTTCAGCCGAACTTCTTCCCGCTCTAGAGCTTACTGACGAGCTTTCTTCATTTCTCTGCTCGTTACAGTTGGCTGTCGCAGAAACATTTCCTCCCGCTAGAGTGGTCGATGGCGTATACCACCGCTCTCTTCCTAACGGAGGTCGGCTTTCGGCGACAGGAACTCTGCTCGAAATTTCTCTGAGTCCCGGTCGGGCAATAGGTGATTCGCCTATACCTCGTACTATTCGAGCCGAGAAATACTCCCACGCTCCCGGATGTCTCCCTGGCATGCGGTTCTCAAATCGGTAGCCACGCGGTGCTGGAGTCGGAGGCGATATCAAGTTTCCAATTACTGCCGAGGTAATCGGTCGTCCTGATAGCGCCGCCGTAGCAGTCACCAGGGCCGCTCCAGCCCGTGAAGTGACTACACTCGACGACGTCGTAGTCGCCACTGCCGTACTCGGTGGTACGTTTAAATTGACACCACTTCGGTGATCGTCTCCTCCGTTCTCGCTTTCGCTAGAACGTGGATTGATCAACCTTACCTGGTTGTCATTGTTTACTCTTCTCTTCTTTCCCTTCTTTGGTGGAATTTCTCCCAAAATACGCCGCTCTATTTCCTCGCTGGATATCGCAACTCTCTCGCCTTCGATATCCCACTCATACCACGGCACTCCTTCCAAAGTCGGGTCGGCTTCCGAAATATACGCGCGTAATAATCGATCGCGACGAACCTCAGCAGAGCCACGCAAACCAAAACCTCTGGCCCCGAGCTCTTCATCGAGTTCGTACTCTGTCAAACGGCCGATTTTAAATTTCAGCGCGCGAAATTCGCGCGAGCTATGCATCAGCCGTTGCATTACGGCGGCATGCGTTTCGTTACTTGCCGCTCGATTCATCGTGCTTTCTCACTCTCACGCACGCTCTCTACGCTCCCAATTTCTCCTCCTCTCCACCTCGGCGATCACGAATTCCCCACCAGGGATGCCAATTGCGACGCTGTGCCTCCCAACACAGGTGCGCAACACTTGACGCCTCGTACGCGCCAAGATTTTTCGTTAATCTCGGGATTTAATGTAATCGCCGACGTTTGGGAGAACGTGGAGGAAAGAAGGAGGAAATAATCACACAATTTATTAACTTGTATTGCACGTATATTTATCCCAGCCCTTCCTTACAGCGTGGTGGCCGTAGCCGCCCACACACAATAGCCACGCAGGGCTCGCCGTCACACCTCTACTCTCATATACGCGCGCACGCCTCGAGTCTCTCGCCTCTGACGTCGCGCAATCTGACCCGTCTGCGCTCTCTCTCTCACACACCCGAATTTCGGCTCGGCGCGACCAGCTCGAGTAGCGATACGGCCGGCGCGCTCGTTCTCTCTCTCACTCTCTCTCTCTCTCTCTCCCGCACGGTTACTCGCGAGCACAGCGCGCGCTCACGGCAGCGTTGTCGGCCGAACCAACGCGGCCCCCCCTCTCTACTCTCGAGCACGCACACACGTATCGGCGCGCTCACTAATAGCTCGCGCCGGCGGTCCCGGCCTGGCGATGCCTGAACCGACGCCGGCGTAGCTATCGGTTTTCCCCTCCCTTCTCTACTCTCTCCCGCTCTTCTCGATGCTCGCTCGCACCGACTTTGCCGCGCGTTGGCAGCAAGCCCGACCTGCTGCTACCGAGCAGCGAGGACTTCTCGGACGCCCCGATGCTTCTCTCTCTCTCGCTCTCGCACACACACACTCTCCCGCGATCCTTCTACGCTACGCTATTCTCTTCTTTTCCCGCTCTCGTGTACACTGGCCCGATGCCCCGCGTAAACGACGTCGAGGTGTACGCCCGCACCGTACACCGCTCTCTCGTCTCACTCACTCTTTCTCGTACACACTCGCGACTTTCCCTCCCGCCATGTTTTATTAAAACTGTGTATATTACTATTTACATTAAATTAAACAAATTATTTATAATATCAGTATTCTGAATGTATAGAATTGAGTCGAAGCATCTAAAACACTTAACAGCTCAAATTTCTTTGGTCGAAACTTTCCCAATCCCTTAAACAGATACGACTGGTTTATTTGACAATTATTGCACCCAGATGTGTGAGAGCCAAACGCTTTGGATACACTTGCAAGTCGATAGAACCATTCGAATCGTAGCTCTCGGTGAAGTAACATTGTGCGTGTGTGGGTGCATGTATAAACAAATACGAAACAATTAAAAAAAATTTTGTATCAACATCAGCATGGAGAATGAAGTAAGTAAATTTTTATACATCTCTATCTCGCCCTCTCTCTTGCTCTCTTTCTCGTTCACTTTCTCTCTCTCTCTCTCTCTCTCTCTCTCTCTCTCACTCTCATACACACACGTGCGCACTAGCTTTTTCTCTCGCGCTTTGCTCACACATCTGACAGTGGTCAAGACTGTTGGTTAAGAATAGATCTTTTTTATCTACTTTTATCTTATTTACTTTACAATATAAATCACAAATATCCGCATTAAAATATATAAATTAAATAATATTTTGTTTATTTTATTAATAGATATCATTTGTGAAAATGGAGGATATTATAAATGAATGCCTACAGCAAGTTAAGCTCTCGGAAGAGGTCGAAAGATTATTATTTTCTGCTACGAGGATTTATTCCTGAATCACCACGAGCTAAACGTGTAGCAAGTTTAGTACCTGGGCCACAGTACTGATAACCAGGCACATGAAGTTCAATGGGTAATTTGTTAATCAATGTTTTCACTAAACCTGTACCTTTTTCTGATGCATGATGATAGCTCTTAACAAGCTCATGCGAGACTGACTGAGGGTACTATAAATGCTCATATTTATAATATATCGAGTCAGTCGTGATATGAAATTTTAAGAAGCATGATGGATCTTAAGAAGCATGCAGCAAAGTTGCCAGTGGTTAATTTCGATCTTTTGACCCAGCAGCAGCAAAAAAAAAAACAACACTATCGTCATGGAAAATTGCTACCTAACAGTAGAAGAGCAGTATTTTGTGATCCGTCTAATTGTGGTAAAACGAACGCACTCTTATCTCTAATCATTCATCCTAATGGTTTGAGATTTGAAAATATTTACGTATACTCGAAATCTTTGAATCAGCCTAAATATAAATTTTTGGAACAACTTGTTGAGCCTCTTGAAGGTATTAAATACTTATCGTTCGGTGAACACGATCTCGTCGTAGGGGCAGGCATAAAAGCGTGGATTGCTTTTACTTGTGCCAGTCGTATGCGCAAGTACCGAAACATTTAGTGCGTGATAACGTCAATTTGTTGGTAATTTTTCGACAAGATGATATGAACTTAAACATGTTTATAACGATCATGTTAATACAGATATGACATATCAACGCTTCAAAGATATTTGTTCAATGTGTTGGAATAATAGCAATCATAGTTTTCTCGTTATAGACAAAGACCGTGATATCAATGATGGTCGCTACAGAAAAGGCTTTGATCAGTTTGTAATAAATATACAGAATACTGAATAAATTTAGCATTTGATTGTGAGACTCTAAACTATCAAGATGTCTGATTTTGATCAACAAACTGTAGTTCTACGTCAAGTTGAGAAAGCTCGTAGAGCTTTGAAAAGAAAGTACGATTTGGTAAAGTCACATAAATTGGAGGTGGAAAAAATTTGGAGGACTCATTCAAACTGCTTGTGATATCACTGGAAAAGCTAATCGATGTAAGTGAGCATATTAAACAAGAAAAAAGTTTATCGCCAGTGGTAGTTAAAAAAGAAAAACGAAAGAAGAGAAAATTAAAATTAGAGCGTATTGAAAATAATAAAAAAGACTATGATGATGATGCTGATGATGATGATGCTGATGATGATGATGCTGATGCTGATGATGAATATGATGATGATGACGATGATCCTGGAGAATCAGCTTTTGAGTCAGCTGTGGGCGATTCAGATATTTCAGATCACGAAGAAACTGTTATTCAAAATAACGTTGCAAGTGTTTCAGATGTTTCGGATGATGAAAAAACAGTTATGAGCGCTAATGTCGATGAAAACATTCGAGTGTTGCTTAAGGGACAAACACGAGCCTTATATACAGTATATGGAGTGCGAAAAATGCATGATAATAAACTAATGATTGGAAATGCTCCTATAAGTTTTGACAAAGATAAAATTATCGTTGGCAATAAAGTGTATGAAAAAGATCTCGGTCTTGTGGAATTGTTGTTTAAGAAATATCCTGATGACACTTTAATCACTGACAATGATAAGAGGAATTATGCTAAGATTTTAAAAGACACAAATGCACACAAAAAATACTATAAATCGAAGGAAGATATTCGTGAAAATGCAAGTGAGAAATATACTGATTTTGTGAGTAAAATTCTCAAGGTTGGTAAAAGTGGTAAGGGGCTTATGTCATATAAGATTACTCATAAAAATATCCATACTGAATACCGTTATTGGGATAATCCAAATGAACTTGTAGATCGTTTAAGATTACTTATAGCTGAAACATCTGCTGGCAATAATAACCATGTCAATGAAATACAATCAATCATTGAGGAGCTTCGTGAAGCTGAAATTATTTTGAAACAACTCAGTATCGAAATGAGTATTGATGTGTTTGGACGTCAACTAGTCCTTGCAGGCACATCTCGAGGACCGCCTGGACTAGGATTCAAGCTGACTAGTCATGGAAATTTTTATTTAGAGAATCGAAAACTGTGTTATGTTTGTGATGCTGTGGATCAAGATGATGATGTAAATTTAAAGTCTGTAAAAAAGTTGATTGAACAAAGAGCTGATAAATTTGAAAAAGATTTACAGGAAGTGGAGAGTCTAGTAAATGATAAAATTATAAATACTGAGACAGAATTTTCTAGAATAAATAAAACGCTTAGAGATTTGCAAGAGAAATTACAAATCTTGGATTCTGGAATAAATAAACCTGTAAATCATAATGAAAGCAGGACTAATGGAGGAACTTCATAAACCTGCTCGACGTAATTATCCACGTCGTTCTTTTCTCAGCAAAAATATCGATGAAACTTGGCAAGCAGATCTTGTTGAAATGATTCCATATGCCAAGCAAAATAAAGGGTTTAAGTACCTGCTCACAGTTATTGATGTATTCTCAAAGTATGCTTGGACTGTGCCAGTGAAACAAAAAACTGGAAAATGTGTAACTCAAGCTATGAAATCAATACTATTGCAAAAAAGAGTACCCAAGAATTTGCAAACAGATCGTGGAAAAGAATTTTACAATAAAGATTTTGACAAACTAATGAAAAGTTATAAAATTCATCTATACTCTACCTACAGTAATCTTAAGGCATCAATTTGTGAACGTTTTAATCGCACTCTAAAAAGCATGATGTGGAAGTTATTTAGTCTGCGTGGTAGCTACAAATGGTTGGATATCTTGCAAGATTTAACATTGCAGTATAATAATAGTCGACATCGGACAATAAGGATGAAGCCTGCAGAAGGAGACAAAAGCAAAGTTAATCGTATTCTTAATCGAATTAATAGGAAAAAGTCAAACAGCCTAAATTTGTTTAAACGAGCTAAATTTAAAATTGGAGATAAAGTACGTGTAAGCCGAATCAAGGAGGTTTTCGATAAGGGCTATACACCCAATTGGTCAACTGAAGTCTTTACAATAACGCGAGTTTCACCTACGAAGCCCTATACTTATCATCTAAAAGATTATCAAGACAAACCAGCTGGATGATTCTACGAGGAAGAACTTCTCAAGACTAAATATCCAGATGTCTATTTGATTGAGAAAGTTTTAAGAAAAAGTGGTGATAGAGTTTATGTAAAATGGTTAGGTTTTGACGATACTCACAATAGTTGGATTAATAAAAATGATATGTAAAAAAAAAGAAAACATTAATAAATTATAATTGATGTAAAATTTATTGTGCGTTTATTTACATTTCCTTCAATTTTTTTACAAGTACTGGCAATATAATTTCATTTATTTGTAAAATTCTTCTCCTAAAACGTTCTCGATCACGTGCAACCTGCTCCCACTTTATACATCATTTATACATCAAGTGTATGGTTGGTTCTTCCTTGAATCGTACACACTTCTCTTTGCTGGAATCAGACGTTTCTAAATTGAATTTTACATGAAATATGTGCTAAAAATCTGATCTTAATTTTGCTGTTTTCTACATGCTTCGTAAATGAAATATATTTTTCTTTTGTCAGAGGTAGTAAATCAATCTGTCCTGGAAAATGGTTTGATACATCAGTAATAATAAAGTGTGCATCATAACCACTTAAATTATGAAACACAACTGGAACTATTTTTGAATCTTGATAGTTTAGATTGCAGGTAGCATGTGCAGGTCCTCGATATTTTCCAGTGAGATGACAGTGATCACGCATCTTTGCATCATCATTCAACAATTTTTTACAAATATGACACGTTTTTGAATCATAATAACCTATTAATTCAGTCTGAGATAGAACTGACATAGGTAAAGGGTTCGTATATAAATCACTTATTTGTTTTTCTATGTTTCTTAACTGTTCAGCAAACCATTTTGACGCTTCAGGTCCTTTATAAAAGGCATATTTTGATAGTGAATCGTTGTAACTACATTTCAGATAGTAACCTATACTATAAATTTCATGATTTTGTATTGGTTGCGTGTTTGTTTTTTCATCTTGACTTATTGGTTTTAACAAACATTCACAGTCTGCATAGATTATGAAAGGTAACTTTTCATTGTAGCGATGATTTTTAAACATTATCAAACTATTTTCTTCATTAGGCAGTCTAATTCTACATTTATTTAATATTTTGCAATGCTCTTCATGCTTTATTAAGTCATCTTCTTTATAAAAAAAATTTAAACATCTACCGCAAACATGAAACGTTCATCACTTTTTCTTAGTGGTCCTTGAATGCTTTTTTATTTATTGATCTTAATAAAAGTAATAATGAGTATGACATTTATTAGAAAAAGTGATAGACATTTACAAACCTGAACCGTAGATCAGAATTCAGATTTGGAGAAAATTGATTTTATTTTAAATAATATAAAGAGAAAATTGATTTTAAATATTAATAATAGTAGTAGGTCCGGGATTGTAGGTAATGGTTATGCAACACAATAATTCTAAACTCTTGTTTGTACTCAAAATATTATGTATATTGATGGAAATAAGTTAACATAAGAACAATGCTTAATTCTGCTATTGTTCCTTTTAAATGAAGTTTAAATACAATTTCGTTGAGGACTTTTATAATGTCAATATCAATTATTATTAGATTCTATGCTCAGTTTTTTTATATAAAACATATATTAGAGCGCTTAATTGTGCTGCTCGAATTTTATAAATATTAAATTCTACGCTTAATTTTGCAGTAGATTTATCAATATATACTAAGGCGCTTAATTTTGCTGCCAAAGCTAACTAGAGCGCTTAATTGTGCTGCTACTAGTGACTAAACGTAAGTCTTGCATGGCCTTTTATAGGACGCTA
Source organism: Nasonia oneida (assembly GCA_037356405.1). Taxonomy (NCBI): domain Eukaryota; kingdom Metazoa; phylum Arthropoda; class Insecta; order Hymenoptera; family Pteromalidae; genus Nasonia; species Nasonia oneida. The sequence continues at coordinate 151,921 of JAZHPH010000239.1, read as the reverse complement.
AGAGAGCGCTTGTTGAGCCGCCGAATTTATTGGCACATTCACACAATCATAGTATCATTTATACATATTTATATATCTCACTCATACAAACATACTTATATTCGCACGACTTGCCGTCGCTCGCTTACCCTTATGAATTACGTAACGCGCTACTGCTGGTGCTGTTATTGTTGTGTAGCTGGAGAGATAGAGGCACGCGTCCGAGTCGATCGTCCGCTGTCGCTCGCTTATGCTTAAGCGAATTTCTGGTTTCGTACGGGGTAGGTGGAGTAGGGCGGCCGAAACCTTCCGTGTTCGCTGTATACACAGAATTTCTTAAATATAATATACGTTTTCACTTTGAATCGTGTACGGGGCATTACATAGTCCCCTAGTAGAAATTTGCCAACTAGTTGAGAAATTTCTACTATACCTCCAGAAAAAATGATTCAATTTTCAAAATTTATTTTCTAAATAGATAAAAGAAATAATGTATATTGTTATGTTTCGAGCATTTTTTACCTTACCTTTACACTCACTCCTCTTCTGCCTCGCCCCCTCCTTCTTCATTGAGTTCCAGTCGCTCTCAAAGTGCATGCGAACTTGTCGCTGCCAGACCTTGGTCCCGTAGCCGAAAGTCGCGAAGGGGTTCGGCTTCTGTGAATGCCGGAAGAGAGTGTCAAGTATCTTGATGTTGTTTCCGCTCGCCGGAGCGGTCTTGGTGGTTGAAATAATAGCTGGCGCGTCAATAAGCGCATGTAGCTTTGCCTCGATCCGGCGAGTTCTCTCCTCCTTCTTCTTCCTTATCGCCGTGACCCGTGGTTTCGCTGGAGCAGGTGTTGATGGTACTGGTATTGATGTAGGAGGAGGCGTGAGGCTCTATTGTGCTGGTGTATTTGTTTGGGGTAGGTCGCACTGAATTGCCCGACCGTACGGCATTCGGACTCCACGCGACTTCCATGTATGCGATAGCCGCGCGCGTTCTCCGGCTGTTCGCGGCGTAATTACGCGGTCTCCGGGCTGGATTGCCTCCTGTCCAATTTGCACAGTCTGGACCCAAACGCCCTGCCCAGAAATTAATTTTCGTGGATAAACCACTGATTTATTGAGTGAGCGCTTAAAACTGCGTCCCATATTTAAATTTTCTCAAGCGCTTAATACTTGCGACTTCCAAAAATGTACTGACGATATTCAATTCTAGTTTGCCCTTATATAGGTCAAAGTTTGCAGAAAAAACTTATGAAAAAATGTATACCCCTCAAATTCGTCGTGGGATTTTATTTTGAGGGTATTGATACGGTATTGTAGTGTTTTGATGAGAAAAGGGGAAGACAGTGGCTTTGTCTACATTCCTTTATTAGGCTTTAGGAAATATGCTTAAGCCGTGTTTGCATTGCCATCAGTAAATTTATGCTTTATCTTTGTATAAATTTCTCTACAAGTATTTGACTGAATTAATTATTTTTTATTATCGTATAGAAATAGAATAATACTTGTAGAGTATGGTTACTATAGATTGAATCATTTTTTCTTCTTTTTGTATATTTTTTATTAAGTTTAAGTATATTTTAACCTATTGAGTGTACAGTCATTCTTTGTATGAATTAATAAATGTTAGGACGTTCGGGAACTCCATAAGTAGAAAGAAAAACATTGTTATATAAATTATCTCAGATCTGCAAATTTTATGCGATCAGACAAAGACTTGTAATTTATACATTCATCCAATTTATAGAAATATTATTTATTAATTATTTATTATTTTCTATAACATAGAAGATATATGCGCGATACATCATCTATAATGATTCATTATTTAAGTGTAAATTAAGAAGTTTATTTTTTAAAGTCAAATAAATTATTTTGATATTATTCTTATTTCTACTAAACTTTTCTATGATATTTTTTTAAATCATTTATATGGAAACGACCTTTTTCCTTTTGATTTTCTCGATCAATCAAAAAATATGACGTTTTCCCGATTTTTCTTTGGATCTCATATGGACCTTCGTAGATTGAAAAAAATTTTGAAATTTTCTTGTTTTCTATGTCAGATATATTATTTGACTTCATCGCCTTCGTTAAAATTAACAAAAAATTGTTGTTTTTCTAGATTATATTTATCAGCACGTTTTTGTGCTTTTGTTTTGATACGTTCACGTGTGAGAAAAATCCTTTGCTCGTACGGAGTATCATCTTCAGGATTAATTAGATTGATCCAATTTTTCCATGCACGTTTAGGTTTAATATTCAAATGCAATTAAATTGGTGTAAAATGCGTCGTATCATGATGTGTTTCATTTATTATTGTTTGAATTATTTTAATATATCCGACCCAGCCGGTATGTTTCTCGCTCGTGAACGTGCGGAAGAATCTCCCGAGTTCTTTGTTTACTCGCTCGACGATGTTACTTTGCGGGTGTCTTATGGACGAAAAGATCAAATCAATGTTTTCTTCGGTTAATTTTTTGCTCCACGCGTTCGCGGTGAACTGTGGCCATGGTCACATGAAATGCGCTTTGGTTTTCCGTATTGAGGAATATAATCATAGAAAATTTTCGTTATAGTTACAGTGCAAGTTTGTCGTCCTATTGGATATAGAACTACGAATTTTGAAAATGCATCTATGGTTACGAGAATGTTTTTCATTCCACCGCGCCCCGTCGGTAAGGGACCATAAAAATCTATAGACAATAAATCGTTTGGTGCTTCTGGAATAATAGATTTCATAGGCGCTGCACATGTGCGAGTTGAGACTTTGTTTCGTTTTGACTTTGATTTTATATGAATTCGATTGATTCTTTTTGTAAATAATGTTGTTTTCGATTAGATAAGTTAATTTATTTGAATCTTTATCATCAGAGTTTTTTGAAATTAATTGATTTAAATACTCGTCATCACGTTGATGCTCTGACAAGTGTTTAAATTTATTAAACAAATCTTTTGAAAATTTCTGTTTTTTCACAATTGCGATAATAATTTCTCCCGGTTTTCGTTTATCGTCTGGAGTATATGTTGGATGTCGACTAAGCATGTCGGCCACTACATTTTCTTTTCCCGATACATGATCAATTTGTATATTGTAGTCTTGTGTGCCGAGAATCCATCTACGAATCCGATTTCCGACGAATTTACATTTGAATAAGAAAATTAAAGCCTTATGATCAGTCTTTATATATACTTTAGCCGCGCGTAAATATGTACTAAGTTTCTGCAGACTCCATACAATCGCGAGTATTTCTTTTTCTGTCGTAAAATATGTAAGTTCTGCTGCTTTTAACGTTCTACTAATGTATATAATATCCCGTTCATCTCCTTTGTTATCTATTTGTGAAAGTGTACCCGCAATTGCGAAATCGAACGCGTCGCAACGGAGGATGTATGGTTTGGATGGATCAGGATATGCAAGGCAAACGTCTTTTTCAAAAAGCTCTTTTACTTTATTGAATGCTTTTTGTTGTCTGTCCCCCCACCCCCAGGATTTTTGTTTATCTTTTTTCAATAACTTCAATAATGGTAGTAGTTCAATTGCATGATTGTTCGTGAATTTGGAGTAAAAATTTATTGTTCCGAGGAAAGCTTCTAACTGTTTTATGTTTCTTGGAATAGGATAATTTTTTATTGCTTCTATTTTATTTTCTTGTGGTTTGATTCCTTTAGTCAAGAGAATAAAGCCCAAGAATCTTGTTTCATCTTTAAAAAATTCCGTTTTCTCAAAATTTAATGTGAAATTCCATTTAATTAAACTTTCAAATAATCTTTCTAAATGATTCAAGTGATCTTTTTTATTTTTTGAGATGCACAGAAAATCATCCACGAAATTTAATATGAAATCACCGAGATTTTTTGTAACGTGAAATAAACCGCGAATTAAAGCTGCACTGCTTATTTTTGTACCGAAAGAAACTACTTCAAATTCGTATAATTTTTCTTCGAACATGAATGCAGTGTACTGCTTACTTTCCTCGCTTAGAGGTATTTGCCAAAAACTTGACGTTAAATCAAGACTCGACATGACTTCTACACCGTGACATTGTTGTAGAAGTTATTCTATGTTTTGGGGTGATTCAAGATCATCCTCAAACATTTCATTTACTTTGCGTGCATCTATACATAAACGAATTGTATTATTCTTTTTTATTACCGGTACAAATGGACTGGAATTACTACTTGACCGACGTATAATTTTCCAATTTAACATTACTTCAATTTACTCCCGTAACTTACTTTTCATGTTTATATTTACTGGATACGGAGGAATGAAGAAAGGTTCAGGCTTTTCTTTTAATCTTACTTTATATTCAAAACCGACTAATCTTCCAGGTTTTTTATAGAATACTTTACGATATTTTTAGATTAAATTTGTTAGTTTATTGATTGTTTCTGGATTTTTTACTACACAGGATTTAATTTTTTCGTTGATTTCCATATCAGTAATATCGTATGGATCAATTAATGAATTACGATCATTTCGTCGATACGTTAATTCATTTAAATAAGGTGAGTGAGAATCAACATTCATCGTTGTATCCTCCTCGAGTTTCTCTATATAGCGATGGTCCATGTTAGATTCTAATAAACTTTTGCTTTTATAAGATAATTTTTCAGCTTTATCATTTATATATATTATGATTTCATCATTTTTTGTATCTATAATAGTACCAAATTCTTTGATTGAGTCGATTCCGAGAATACAATCGCGGATTAACTTAGGAATTATTAGGAAGATTAAGTCTTTCATACAAGTGCCAATTTGTGTACTCGACATTATTTGTTTGTTTAGACGAGTTGATTTTAGGCCAGTCGCCCCTCGAATTATTGTACCCAATATAGGTAAGGTAGGAATATTTTATTCTCCATGCTGATGTTGATACAAAATTTTTTTTAATTGTTTCGTATTTGTTTACACATGCACCCACACACGTACGCACGATGTTACTTCACCGAGAGCTACGATTCGAATGGTTCTATCGACTTGCAAGTGTATCCAAAGCGTTTGGCTCTCACACATCTGGGTGCAATAATTGTCAAATAAACCAGCCGTATCTGTTTAAGGGATTGGGAAAGTTTCGACCAAAGAAATTTGAGCTTTTAAGTGTTTTAGATGCTTCGACTCAATTCTATACATTCAGAATACTGATATTTTAAATAATTTGTTTAATTTAATGTAAATAGTAATATTCATACCACTATTAGTTTATTTTAATGTTGCTGATATAATCTGTGTAGAAGATTTCTTTCAATGTGATAATAAACTAATCCTTGTAGAAAGACAACTAAAATAAATTTCATCAGCGCTCTGACTTAAATAATATAATAGATGCAAGGGTGGGGATAATTTTTCTTTTGCGTTTCATTATTTTCATGTGTGAAAAATGAGAGTCAGTGCATCGAAAATTCATCACTTATCGCACGCGTGGGGACTATAGGGAACGTATTTAAAAGTACGATGGAAAGAGGAGCTGACCTCGTCCGAAAAAAACACAGCGAAGATGCACCCTGCAGAGCATCTGTGTAGGGTCAAGCTGTATCGGTTGCAGCTCTCGCTCGCTGTAGAGAGTCAGTGTAGAGAAAACATAAGCCTGCAGGGGCCTGCGTGGGGACTATGGGAAGCGTATTTAAAAGTACGGGGGAGAGGGTAGCGGAGAAAACGAGAAAAAGAGTAGAGAATCGGCGCGCTTTGCTCGAAAATTCGTCTCCAGACGTTTGGTTGCAGCTCTCGCTGTAGAGAGTCAGTGTACTGAAAACATAAGCCTACAGGCGTCTGCGTGGGGACTATTGGAAACGTATTTAAAAGTACGGAGTAGAGGGTAGTAGAAAATCCGAAGATCTAGATGTTTCGACTGTACTGCGCAGGCTGTAGAGAATCGATGCAATATGCTAGAGTGGGGACTGTGGGGAACGCATTTAAAAGTACGAGAGAGAGGGTAGTTGAAAAATCCCAGAATCTAGCTGTATCTGCTGTACCGCGCGTGATATACAAAATCGGTGCTCTTTGAACGAAAATACTGCTTGTAGAGGCCTGAGTGGGGACTATGGGAGATGCATATAAACGTATGAGAGAGGGGGTAGCTGATGTCGTTCAAAGAAACATGAAAAGAGACGTTGCACGTCGCAAGCGTGAATGAATCGAGCTTGAAAAGCTTTTTTAGTGGAAGGGGTACAAATTTCTAGTATATTTAAGCAGTCCTCTGCTCCGTGTTTGTATACATTTCCGAGTGTACTCAAGCAGTATACTGTTCTCTACAATAGTTGAGAAAGCTGTAGAATTTGTAAGTATATTTTAAATATTTTATTATTTTATTTATAAATTTATTCTTAATGAGTAATATTTTCATAGATAACATGGATTTGATTTGTTGATACCCTAGGCTTCAAGGGGCAAAACAGTGAATTCATAGTCAAGGAGTTGGCCTACATTGATCCCAACGAGCCAGCAGCAGTAGCTTTGAAAAATATCTATATATATATATATATATATATAGGCGATCACTTTTAGCTTAAGACTATGTCAATTTATAAATCACAATTTAATTACTATTAGATTCACATAAGTTTACAAAGTACTCCGACTGTTCTAACGCTATTTACAATACTATATATAGACGATAACTTTTAGCTTAAGACTATGTCAAGCAGTACGGTAGCGCCCCGATAGCAAGTATAAGTTGTATACATTGTACCGTTGGGAGCGCCTAGATGACATGTATAAGTTTTATATACTGTGCTGTTGGGAGCGCACTGCGATCTCACATCTACAAGTTATAAGAATATACTCATGTAATAAATAAAAATTTTGAGATGTGTTTTAGTTATAAAAGCTTTTATATATGTTTTAGCTATAATACAATATGTATACTCATATAAAAAATAAGGATTTTTATAAATAAAGCATAAAATATATAATGAATACTGGATTTATATTTGTACTATCACCAAATCCTAAAATCCTATTCCTTCATCAGTAGCATCAAAAACTGATGAAGTCTTTGTATATGCCCTGCCTAAATATTATTAGAAGTTTCATAAGCCCTCAGGATGGCTAGATGCTCATTGCTCAGAGACTCAGCCAGCGTCTAGATGTCAGCTCCTCAACAAATTAGCCATATTGAAATTTCAACCAATCATGATAATAAAAATAAAATAAAAATAAAATAAATAAAAATAAAAATAATAAAACAGGTTGGGTCGGTAACGGAGGCGCCACCGTCGGCAACGCTAGTTTATCTCAACCTTTAATCCTGCAAATCCTATTCCAAATTATCCATAGCATCCCAGGTCGATAAAGTAAATTACCGTACATTAAAGATATGCAATGCTCTGTCGGTAAAACAGAGACCTACTAATATGAGCTACCATGCGTCGGTATTTGGTGGCCCAGAACCCGCTTGGCCCAGTAGCCGCGTAGCCCCTACTACTTATTTAAAATTGTATAACCGAGTTGTAAACTCTTTTTAATCTCGTCCGATACCCATGTACCGCTTAAGGCGCGAGGTTCCGGCCTTACGTGTGTAGATGGGACTTTGCTCAAAATTTCACAACAAGTTCTGCATAAGGGAAAAAGTAACCGATTATGCAGACGATACGGTATCACAGGATGAAAGAGTTTACGCGGCGGTAGAATCGTACATTTAACTAAGCCCTTAACACGGTCAAAATATTCAAAATTAGGCCCAGTTAGTTCGAGACAGTTGGTGCTGTTATATACGCGCGGGTGTTTTATCGGAAACTTGCCCGTTTTACAAACAAAGGGGTATAAAGAGCAAACATCGACATATTTTATTTTTTCATCCGGTTCGACTTTATATAAGGTCGCAATGTTACCCGTGCGACCACCGTAAAAAGTATGTCGCGGATTGAGAATTTCATTCTGTGCGATCGGCTGATTTTCGATTACACGCTTAAAAGCGTTTAAAGTAGCTATATTCGAATTAAAGTCATGCTCCTACATTTCAACTAAAATGAAACCATTTGATCTTATTTTAGCTGAAATTGCTAGGGTACTCTCATACTTTTGATTAAGAGTAGTCCGATCTAGAAGAGACGCATCGCGCCTCGTTGGATAGAGATCGGACAGCCATGAAAATAACATCAATGAAACTGGTACACTGTACCAGTTTTTGGATTTTAAAGATCCGTTAAAAACCTGTCGACGACCGAAAAGGGTGTACTCCCGTCCACGCCCGGCATGAATGATTTCCCTGCCTACCTGCTGCTCAACCCATAACAACCACTCTACGGCCTTTTGGCGTACATAACCTTCGTTGCTTATAAGACCTATCAAATTATCTTTTAGAAAAGATAATTTGATAGGTCATTACGGGCATAAGCAAGAGAGCACGAGACAGCCAAAGTCACCCTTTCCGTGAATGGACACAGATTAGCGCAATCTAAGAATATCTGTCTAAATTTTAAACAAGCTAATCGCAAGACAGTTACATCTTGCACACAATAAGAGACTATTTCTCTTCGCATATTGAACTCTTCTCTAATTGATACTTCATTGTACCAATTAAAAAAGTGTTCACGCTCCTTGGAGCTCATTGCATCCGGTGCATAATATTCGGCTGCAGGATAAGGACCTTCATAATAAATATTTTTGCAATTATGTTTATTCGAGTCAATATCATAAACATAATGACAAAAAGTACAATACTTTACGAATTGAGAAATTGAGCGTCGCGCATTTTTCGATTTACTCATCGTGTACGAGCCAGGAGCCTTGTGATTTACGCAGCACTGTGGGTTTTTAAACTCACGTGGCAATCGTCACAAGTTATGGCCGCCCCGAAAGCCTGATACGCTGGTGAAGTATATACTGTGTTACAATCTTCACAATAATATCGCTGATGCTTTTTCACACATAACGCATTCAAGTTTAAAATTAAATTAAAATGATTAATATCCCTATGGAACGCGATATTAATTTTTTTAGTATATTTTATATTTACCCCGTCAAAAAATGCTTTCCCGTTAAATAACGCACCCTCTCCACGGCCTAAACTCTCTATATAATATACCATTAGTGCAACTCCGTAATCCAACAAGTATAATTGGAATTTCTGAAACTCGGTATAGCCACAGCCTTCTGCAGGCACGACTACACCAGCTTTTTGAGAAATTTCAATTGTACATGTTCTTTGGTGCGCCATTGAATTAGAGGCGATTTTTCGCCAATTTTTTTCTCAGATCGTGCGTTCGGACTCCGCTTTCTCAAGAAAAACTAACCCGCATGCGATAACCCGCGGTAGGCATAAATTATCGTTATTTTTAATAGTCAAAATTGATTGACGATTTAACGCGTCAACCAACTTTGACTCCTGCAGACCATTACCACCGTGTGGTAAGTCTGAATAAGTCACATTTACGCGGAGTCTCGTCTATAAAAAATGATTTGTTACTCTGTGTAACGCTGCCTATACGGTTCCAAAGATCGTTAAAGTCGAAATCGCGGATCTTCCGCACTGGACACCATGCGTCGCCTCGAGCAAATCTATCACTATTTACTGTAACGCCGATTAAAATATTTTCATTTAAACCCGTTACTAAATATCGATAAATTTGTAATAAAGCCGAACGTAGGTAAACAATCGGGTTATCGATATTCGGTGTTATTATAAAACCGAATTCTACGTTGCGAGCCGCGGTGAAAAAATTACGAGCACGACGAGTACTCTCATTTAAAATAACGACTTTTTTTAAATCACCTCTATCTATCACCTCTGCCTACTTGGTAATGAGGATCTAGTTGTATTGGTGCTGGAGATGATGCTGGAGGTGATGTTGACGGTGATGATGATGATGATGATGATGATAATGATGATGATGGAGTGATGCTGGAGTGGCATGGCTGGGTGTGTTGGACTCGTCATCGCTGACGTTGGAAATGTCCATATCTTTTTAAAATAAAATACAAGAATTTTTTTTTTAGTTTAATTTGTTTCATTTATTATAATACTATAAATAAATTAATTACAGAATATCGTTGACAAACTTTCTTTCTTTTTTTATTCATTTATATAAATTACACACCTTGANGCAGCAGCGGCATTAGCAGCCGCCGCCTCGAGCCAAGCAATGCTGTCATCGGGCACCAATTGCGAGTCGAATATGATGCTCAAGCCTTCTTCGTCACTTATGTCCTCGTAAAGAGGACCCTGTGATTGCGCCTGCGGTTCTAGTCCTACCTTGAGGATATCAGCGTACGCAGCTGACCGCGTCTCGATCATCTCGGCAGCCTCAAACATCACCCAAGGGTGACATTTCCAAGGTCAGTAAAAGCTCATTTTTTCTATACAGTGGGTAGCATCGGCCTATTTGTCGTGGCCGTGCGTGGCTAAACACTTTTTCTGCGAGTTTCAGCAAGCCACGCTCGCTTACTTGTTTCACGCACTTTTGCCACTTTTTTTGCACAAACAATCTCTCTACGTCATAATTGTTGTTCACTAAATAGTGAACGAGACGCCACACAATTTTTCAGAGAGACATTTTTAGTCTTAGACACAGAACATAGTTTGCACTGCGCAAGCGAAACTCAGAGTGACCACTAGATTTTCCCGAGTCTCGTCCACCCACGAAACAATTTTCTTCTTCAGTGTAGAACAGTTGACATTTTTTATACACTTTCCACAATACAGGTGCATCAGTGCCCTTTTTTTTACATAATACAGGGATGCCCTGAGTATTCCCTCTTCTAGACCTGTGTCTCACCGACACTACCACCACCACTCTCACGCCAAGTCAGGTCATCCCTTGTATTGGGCCGCACGCCCCCCCCCCCCTCCACCCTCTACTCTGAACCGTTTACCACCACCACCAGTAGCCGGGATTTTCTCGCAGTGACACCAAACCGCTATAAAAAAGGGTACACTTGACCGTGAGCATCCGTACACAGTCTACCTCTTGCTCTATCCAGTTACTCGATCTTTGTGGAATTTTTTTTTCATTGACGTCCTAACTGGAAAAATTCTCGATTTTTTTACCTTGTTCATCGCTGTAAATTCACTGTGCAGTTCAAGATAGTGCTTTATTTAACAACAACGTCTAACTAATGGAACAAAACATTGTGCATTTCAAGACAGTGTTTTATTTACTTCATTCAACAACAACATGGCTGAAGCCATCTTACTTGCAAACCAGGAAAAGCAAGATGTTGTTGCCGAAGAATTCAACAGTGAAAGAGCAAAAGATCACAGTCGTCCGCTTCTGTTTGCCTCTACGTATCTTCTAAACAAGTCGGGATCGAAGAAACTTTATACCGGCTTGGAATACGATGATTCCACATAAAAATACCAACCGATTATTGAACTAAAGAATACTCACTATTCCAGAGGGCTCAGAATCGATATCGAAAGCTGGCTTGAACTAGAAAATTAAACTAGAGGATATTTCGACGTATTTCAAATCAAACAGTGTTCCGTTATGTATTCAACAACAAGAACGTATAAAACTGAAAAAAATGGACATTATTCTAACTACTTCATACGGGATGAAGTCAGTGATGTTCGTGCTCCAACAACAGCTACAACAAACTCAAGAATCTCTTTACGTCTAAAAGAAGAAGAGGGCCTTGATGCCATCAATAACAATGCAGAAGCGGACATTTGATGGATTATTGAACATTGTAGTGTGTGTAAATGAGCGTTATCGGCATTTAGAACGCGTATTGAATTAAATTAATGAGTGCAAAAATTTGTTACGCGACGAACTTGCTGAAATTTTAACGTTGTATGACTACCATAATACTGAACAAAGCTATGATATTATTAAAAGCATAGTTATTGACAAAAGAAAACATTTTTAAAAAACTCTCACCGAACAATTCTTGTTTTCTGATAATTATTTTGAAATTATTTTGACCAAAATGATAGTACTTCATAGTGAGGTTTTTCACGATGGAGTTTATAATATTTTCTGTAATCAAAATGCTCAAAAAATATAAATAAAAAATGTATTTACATAATTTTGCTTTTAAAAATGTTTAACCTTCACCATCCTCCTCACAACTACCTAATTATTTAAAAAATGTTCGATTGAAAACATACTATATACGTCAATCTTTAGTACAAAAATTCATTTTAACAAAGCTTGTAAAATAAAAAAAAATTCAGTTTTATTTCTCCGAAAAACATACATAATAGCATTTCTCTCACTGCTTCTTCTCGTAGCTTTCATCCAAATCGCATGAAATTTCACCTTGTCAAAAAAATAGGGTCGATCCCTCTACACATCCTGTAAGAACAAAATTCTGCTGCAGCTCATTGCTTTAACACCACTTATGTAGCTCAGTATGCTATATAAAAAAAGGGTCAATGCCCATGTCGTAGCTACCCAACAGATAAACGCACTTATTGTCCTTTTCATTGTGCAAATGACCTCCTATAGCGCGGGTGCGATCCCTACACCCACAGCGACACTCTTACGTCATCACCTCCCACCAGAGGGGCCCAAATAGACTTGTCCCTGATGAGCCATGGCGCCACCCTCCCCTCCTTTACCTCCCCTACCTGGGCTTGCCCCTTCTACTGTCATGTGGGCGTTGTTATACTGTGTGCACGGACTGCGTCATTTGCTGAAATTAATAACATTATTTGCCTAACGCCGCAATACAGACAATTATTTATCGTATACCACTAAAACTTATCGAACTTAACGAATTACCAATACTTATATATGAAGCGTATTTCTACCTCATCAAAAATCGGTGGTCATACAAGCAATTTTTATTCATATAAAATGTGAATAGTTTTTTACCATTTTAACTACCTAGTTCTTAGGTTTTTCTCTCGTTAAAATAGGCGTTTTTTGCCAGGGTATAGCTGTAAATTTATACAGAGATAAAATTTCATGTACTTACTATATCTATTCAAGGGTCCAAGCAAACTAATCCCCATCTAGTGAGCAAGTTTAGAACTGCTGACAGTTATAAGAAAAAGCGGATTCAGCGGACGAACCCGCTCTCATGATGATGGTGGATCGCGTCAAAGAAGTCGTTGTTTATGGACAACGTAGACCCGTCGTTTTTTCGAATTTACGTTCTCCACTGGGAAAATGCAAAAGCTGAACCAGAAGAGTCCGAATGGTCACAGGAAGAATTATTAGAGCTCCATCCGTCGGAGGACGACCAGCAACGCCTTCAAGCTGCGGCTCGTGAAGTCACGCTCAGGAAGCCCACACGCCCATTACCCATCCACGCACCGCCCGAGGGAGATACTCTCCACGAGTCGACAATTTTTCGCTGCCGAGGGCTTCAAGTTCCACGTCGGCTCGTTGCCACTAAGACGCGCGCATTAATCTAAATTCTCTTTTGAAATACATTGACTTTTTTAAAAAGTATGTAACGCATTAAACTTAAAATAACAAAAGATCACGCTAAAAAGGCACAGTTATTGATTTGCACAAAAAATTAACACATTACAGAAATCTGTGTTACCGACGCCCTATTTTATATTTGAGATATTTATAATACGGAAAATGGTGTTTTTAATTTATATACTTGTAGAAATAATTTACAAAACTACATAGTGAGTATACAATTGCGAAATTATCGTAGTGGTATATGAGAAATATTGTAAAGTGATTTATAAGTTCATCAATAGCGTAACGAGTAGAGTGCCATACTGTCACGCAGAATATCGCTGGGTCAAATCCCCGTCACGTCAAGGTTTTTTAATTCTTGAATTCTTTCAGATATATCCATAAGATATTTTAAAATATAATATTCATAATATATAAATAATATATAAATTACAGAAACTTGCATGCCCCAAAAACATAAATAAAATGTTCATAAAACCTTGCAAAAATAAAATTCACATATAATTTTTAATTTTTTAATTTTTTATTCGATGATTACGAAAGTTACCTGAGTACATTGATATAATTGATAGGAAAGTTACCTGAGTCGATCCCCCTCCAAGGATTGCCACCGTTAAGTGTGCCTCGAAAGGGGCCGGTGTGGGCGCTCGTCTGGAGGTCAAGTCCGTAATATTTCTGCTGCCAACCCTAGGAGTAAGTGGCAACCCGAACCAGGGCAAGGGACGGGGGTTGCGGGATGAGACCCTCGGACAAATCGGGGGGATCGGACCCATCTTCGCACCGAGCACAGTAGTAGGGGAGCTACACAGTCGCGGGATCCCCGTAAAAAGGGCTCTACCGGTCAGGCTCTCCCCGGAGCTGGTGGTGGACCTCGGCCCACTCGCACCGCTCTAGGTGGGAGTGGTACGAGGGGCGACCATGCGGACCGGCCAGAGGCTAAGGACAGTCCCCCAAGTCGGCAAAGGCGGTAGTGCCGATTGGCAAACACTTAAGAGAGAGAGACATCTACACACCTAAAGCACACACACAGATCACACACACTGCAGGCTTACAACGAGACGGAGCGCGGTCGCCCCGGCGGGGGCTTTGGCCCGGCAGCTGGAGGGTACCGTGGGAAAACTGGGTTTGCTGGCGCTCCCAGGCCGCCGGATAGTACAGGGGCCCGGGTCAGTCTAACCAACAATGGATCAATGAACCTTCTTTCTTCTTCTTCTCCATATTGTGTTTGTCTATATTACGATTATGACTCGTCAAGTGTACGCGAAGCAATGAGAACATACTTATGCACAGTTGATATTTATAGAGAGTCGTAAGGAGTGGCAGTAGGGTGGGAGGTTTAGATGATGTCACAAAAAGTGAATTTTAATATTTTCTGGTTTATTACAAGATAGGAAGACACATGTACAAAGCGTAATGACAAAAAATAGCATGTATATTTATACTTTAATTATGGCAGTATAAATGTCTTTATATATATCAAACAATTGAAAAGCAGCTATTTCACATAAGATAATATTTAAAATTATTTCCTCAATAGTATCTTTAAACTTGTCGTGAATTATAATTTTAATATTTTCAGTGTATAAAGTATAATATTGTTGAAACATCTCATACGTCTTTAGTATAGAATTAGGGTCTTTCTCAATACCATCGTTTTTAATACAGTCAATTATAAACTTCTTAATATGAGAAACAATTTCATTCACTTTATCAACACACTCTTCAAGTTTACTCATACGTTCGTCAATACACTGTGAGAAAATTTTTAACCCGTCAAAAGTGACTTGATGCATGCATATCGATGGTTGATGATAAGCTGTTTTTTGTTTCTTTGCTCGTGGTGGTTGATGACGTAGATTCTCACCATCAGTAACAGTAGCAGCAGCAGCAGCAGCAGCACCACCAGTGTAGTCATTGAAATGGGAAGCACTAACTGTATGCAGTACATCATCGTTTTCTTCGTCAATCAAAAGATTTGGAAAGATGGATGTTCCGAGAGGTCTTTCTTCTATCAATATGGATTTGGTATTGTATGAAGAAGTAAACATCAGATCATGATTTTCCATGTACACCTTCGTTGGTCGAGGGTATTCACTTTGGAATCTGTACGCATCTTGGAAATAGCAATTTATAAGATCAAAGTAATTCTTGAAGACCTTCCAGCCAGATGCATCAAATTTGACGGATTTAAAACATGTTGTAGACGTTGAGAGTTTCACCACTGGTCGATAGCTTCCCTGGTAACTTTCTAAGCCAAGAGTAACGCGTTTCGAGTTTGACTTATTAATGGCGTAGGACGTGGAGAGCAGCATATTTGGCAGAACGTTCTGCACACGAGCACTGACATTTGATTGGGCCATGGTACGAAAAACAAGAGCCACAATATACAGAGTTACACCTAGCAAACGATCTCTCAAACTTTCACGAAAGAACTGATGGAGCTCCTCACTCTTCAAGCTCTTTTATACATTTTACCCCCCACTACCTCAAAGTAAAATGATCGAATGCAGTGGGGAGAGATTTTCTACGCGTGTATTCTCAGAACTTCACAAAGGAAATATCATATTCGTTAACCGTCAAAGGCTACGGTTATATTTCTCCGAGTTTTTAAGAACAGGATGTTTACTCTACTATTACTACAACCGTCAGTTTTATCAGCTTCTCTTTCTCTTACAGATAAAGATTGAAATGAAATATAAAACTAAACAGTAAATATCACCAGATGTTAGTATTATAACCGTTAATAAATGCCGATGTATATGTACTTAGAACTATACAGTGAAGTGTGATGCAACAGGAAAAAATATATCATAGTACTACAGTATGGAATTAAAGGAATGAGTAAGGCTCTATAAATGAAAACATTTTTTATATTATGAAAGATTACACTTTATTCATATTTTTTACTACATGATATCTGACAATTATTATTATTACTTTACATACATTCTCGAAGTACATGTTTGATTACAAAATCCTGAGCCGCGCGAGGCTTCACTTCCAAACCTCCTAACATCTTTCGAGCGTATACGATGATTATTATTTCGTAACAGCTTTTTATGGAACGATAAAACTAAGGCATCATTTTTTCGTGAATCTCGCGAGAACTTATGACAAAACGCGCGTAAGTTAGGTAGCCTAACCATACGGTAAAGGAACATAACACAATACTGGCCACACACTGTGAATCAAAACTTTGCAACTTTTTTTTATTCCACTGATACCGCTTGCAATTTCTTTTGAATCGTTTAAGATGATGTTGGGACATTGGTGGTAGTCCGTAACTGTCAAAGTATGTTCCATAACCGTTTGAGTCTATGTAGATAGCAATCCAATGTGTTCCTTTCTTCGTATGATCATCTGTATTAGCTATGATGGCCGCGGGGTATTCCAAAACGTTTGGAATTCTATCCGCAGCATACACGCCAACTGTCTTGACGGTTAACGGGTCAAGAGCTTTTAGTAATTCTTGTGTATTCATTGTATTATTATTATTTCAGCAATGATCGACTACGTCCTCTTCGTGTGTCGCGTAAATAGACGATGAAGTAGCTGTACGTACCCGCGAGTTTAGTTTGCAGTACAAGGCATCACTCAATTTCTGTGCAGAATCTTGCGTTATACCTTCAGCTATAGAGTGTAACCACTTTCATAGCACATATGCATGATTGAGAGCACAATCGCGACTGGAGTTTATACCTTGAATGTCATGATTTAAACACATAAAGATACCTGAATAATTTTATTAATAAAATTCGGGACATACATTTCTTCAACGTTCACAACTTCTCGACACATTACAGTCTCCAGGAATCTCCAATTGTCATGACCGCGTGTAAAAATACGTATAGCCACTTTGGCTATTTGTTGTAAATGATACTGTAGTTGTTCAATGGTGATGTCACCTTCATGCCAACGAATTCCATGAAAATGATTAGAGATGTAGTCGTTAGTTCTTTTAAGTCCAGTTGCAAGTTCTTCAAATCTATGGGGTTCCTTAACTATCCAATGTTGGACGATTCTGTGCTCTAAACCAAGTACACCAACTTCTTTAGGTGTAAACTTGTTGTTATGGTCTCTCAAACCCTGAATATTGATAACGTAATCCATGATACTATAAAAAATTCACACAGTCGATCCAAACTCGCTCACTTCTCAAACGTTACTGAGAGTATGACGTTTAGCTTTTTTGCTCATCTATAGCATGGAGGCGCTGCTGTTGCTTCTTTCCCCATCCCTCTTCTCCTTCTCCACCTTCTCCTCTTACTTTTCCATCGCTTTAACGGTATTATGCATTAAAATCCGTTATTATTTGCCTACTTGAATTTATTTCCAAGACATTGTCGTCAAGACAACGTCAAAAGAATTTGAATTTAACAGAGGTCTTCCATTGTAAAAGGGCGGTTCTCCACTTCCAAAAGATAAACTATCGTATATTACAATAGCGATATTTTTTGCAACATAATACCGCTGATACGTCTCTATTTCTCGTATATCGCACCCGTTTGCAGGAATTACGACGTTTGCATTAATAGTAAGGAGATTTGCGCGCTCTTTTTGCATACCACGTCTGCTATCTCTGACAATATTCCAAGTATCAATGGCTTCGTTTGAAAATAATTTTTTATACATCATAAAAGCCTCCCCGACAATTAAAGCTCTTGGCAAGCATAAATTATCGTTATTTCTTATAGATACAACCGATCTCTGAGCTAAGCTATCAACACTCATCCTCTTTCTACTTCCACCTCGGCCACCATTAGGTATATTAACAAGTGTTAATGTTAGAATAAAGCTCTCATCTATTTGAAAATCCTCATTACTTTGAGCTAATCCGCTTATTAAATTCCATAAATCATTGTAAAAAAAATTATTTACTAATCGTAAAGATAACCCACCCGGGCCTCGTGCAAAATTTAAACTTCTAACGGAGACGCCAATCATGTCGTTTTCATTACATAATGAAATTATATAAGAATAAATATCACGAATAACTAACTTCAACCCAACTATCGGATTTATAGATCCATCCTTCGGTGGAGATCTTATTTTTAGCACAATACGTCTACCTTCTATTTTATACTTAGATATATAATGCGAATTTTGTTGGAAAATATCAAAACGATTACCAGGAGGCTGGATATCCTCATCCTCTCTTTCCTCATCCTCCTCGCTGATCTCCACCTCCGCCTCCTCATTCTCCTCACTGGGCTGATTATCCTCTTGTTCGTAGTCAGACAAATCATCATTATTGCTGCTTGAATTTTCAATTCTTCTTTGTCCTCTACCAACTTGAATAGAAAAATCACTTTCATCGGCCTCGTAATCCTGCGATTCTACAGAAGTATTGGTGTTCGAAGATGATGTAGATAAGGGAAAAATGGTTGTAGAAGAAGAACAAGATGAATCGTCAGAGTGATTATGTTCTGAAAAAATTTATTGAATACAAAATATTTGAATACCCTATTTTACACTTTCTTATTTTTAAATTATTCTTCTGATGGTCCTGAAAAACTCTGTCCCAGACGATTAAACACTTCAGGTAAATTTTCAGTGTCTAACAGTATGGAATTTTTATCTTTACAAGCATTGAAAAACCAACGTATTTCTTGTACTCTTCGAACATACATGATTCGCATGATATCTTGTTTCAAAGCCCTGGGGTACTTTGCAAATCCTTCGAGACCACGCCGAATAACTTAAATAATATTTAAAAATAAGAATTTATTTCAAGAAAAATGTATATTTAAATACAGCATATAAATTAATACTCACGTTCATTAATTTGACGATCTCTTGGATTTCCCTGGTTAAAAAAATGCTCGGTGACCAATCCTCCAGCGCTTCTTCTTGTGTACCGCATTTCTTCGGGTTCTACTGGTCGGGCCAAAAAGTCGAGGATTTGTTGCCGTCTTTTAACATATGGATGTGTTAAAAGACGGCAACAAATCCTATATTAGCAGCAGCTGTTGGCTCTATACATGTGGCAAGAAGGTGGTCAACATTAACCATGCGCTGAGAATCCCTATTGGCAGGTACATCTTCAGCCTCTACCGCTCTAGCATCGTGCTCATTCTGCGCTCTCTCTACTACTTCATCTTCCTCCTCCTCCTCCTCCTCCTCCATCGCCTCATTCACCTGAAGACACACCGCTGCAGGCGCCGCACCCACCGCTGCTGCTGCTGCTTCTCTCCTTACAGCTTCGTCTCCTCCGCCCGCAACTCCTCTCCGTGTGCATCGGCAGCGCTCACCCCCACCATTTCAGCCGGTATAAACTGTACATCGGCTACAGCATTCAGCGCTTGCGCTGCATCCTCCTCTTCCATCTCACTTGCCTCTCTTTCCTCCTCCTCCTCCTCCTCACCTTCATCCGATGACGTAGGTTCAACATATTCACTTGATGTGTATTCTGTAATATTATCATCATCTTCATCAGAGGTTATGTCGGCTAACAAATTTTCTAACGCTGAAATGTAAAACAATTTTATGTTAAAAATACAGAGCTTACTTTTTATAATAAACGTTATATGTATTCGAAGGTAGTGATGCATACAACACATGAATATTAAAATCTCTTTGATGTCGAATGAATTAAAACAAAATATTAACCGATATTTGATTACACATTTTTTTAATAAAAAAAGCAAGAAGTATAGTGAGAAAAACAGTTCTTTAAAAAAGTATTCTCACTGTCATAGAATATAGCGGATGTATATTCTTTGATTTTATAATTATACGTTATATTACTGTAATGATAAAGAAATACGCATCGCATGCTATGTAATATGACAGATGTAAGAAGCTAATATCCCTAGCGCTGAAGCAGACGACTTGAAAACACTAGGCGTCATACGTAGCAGTCGACGCATTCTACGGCAAGAGCAGACGACACTGCGTTACGAATGTGTGTATGCGCGCGCGCAAGTGAATGAAACAGAGCTTGTAGCAGCAGTAGCAGACGACGCTATCAGCTGTGGCACGTTTACCTCGTTGCCAAGTACAAGTGCTGTTTGATTTTTATTAATGACAACGCGATATAGTGCAGAAAAATTGCAATCAATAAAAATGTACTCACCATTATTCTCCTCGAATGCTGTCATTAACCGCATCAACACAGGTAAATGCGCAAAATTCTGTTGCATACAAAATTCTGCTGCGCATCGCACAGCTAAGTTACATTTTTTAAAAATGCGTCTATGAAGCTGTGCAATTTTCCGTGGCCCACAGCATCGTAAAAGACGTGAAAACTCGCGGCATAATTGGCACGCTACCATGCGTTTCACGCGTAGACACCAGCTTCTTGTACACCTGCGTCTAACAACACTATTTGCTTGAAGATTGCCCGCGATGCGAAGCACTACACTGCGTAAAGACTCCTCGGCTACGTTATACATGCTTGCGAGCTCTTGATTTAATGCAACTACTCTCATGACTACTGAGCTCCTGAGGTCAACGTAGGGTTTATATAGTATAAAAACGTCTTGCTAGTGGCGGGATGTGTAGACTGGCGCAAAAGTATAAAGCACAAAAAATAACATCCTGTGATAAGTTTTGTCTCAGCTTTATCATTCGCGAGTATCAAAATTTCGCCGAATGTCACTTACATGGTAAGAGGATCGACTGATTAATAGGTATTATATTACCTACGCTCTCACGGGTCCAAGATGCATAACAATCTGAAATAATGATACCGTCGACGATTCTCGCAAGATACAAGGCGGCTGAAAGCAATGCTGTATCACATTTAATAGCATTCGACTTCCTGTGCAAGCGATGACCATAGCGATTTACATACAAGCAGTATCAAATATACGGCTCCGAGAATCCACGTGTTAATTACATTTGAGATTACTCTGAACCGTTGTTTTGTCACACTGATCCGTGTCAATCCATTTTTTCCGCGCATAGGTATCGACTGTAAAGACTCTTGCCGCCGAGTAGATACTAAAAATATCAAGTTCACGCTTAGAGCAGTCGAGAGTCAAAGATCATGCTCTCTCTCTCTCTCTCTCTCTCTCTCTCTCTCTCTCTCTCTCACACACACACACAATCGTAAAAAAGTATCCCGTGTTCGTCGAGCAGCAAGCAGTATCAAACATGTATAGTTGTTTTGTCACACTAATTCATCTCCGCTATATAGGTATCGCCTGCTAAGACTCATGGCGACAAGTCGATACTAAAAAATATCAACTTCCTGCGAAGAGCACTTGAGAGTCAAAGGTTATGCTCTCTCGCGCTCGTAAAAAGTATCGCGTATCCGTCAAGCATTTCTCTGCACAACGCGTCAGCCAGCTCGTTCGGGTATCGGGTGTACGAGCACACGTGCGGTATCGAGCAATAATCAGCACAAGTCTAAATTTTTCTCCTTCGTCCCCCCTTCTCCTCCTAGACCCTACAGATGACTGCTTCGACTACAGTCGTCAGTTCCAAGTTGATCGTAGTTCCACTAGGATGTCTGTGAAAAGTGTTGTTTTACGTCAGTTGGAGGAGAAAAGCTCTCTCCTAAAATCACGGATGGAGCGTACGTCGCGGCTCATACAGCAGCACCGCGACACGTATTCTGAGCTGTAGGAGGAGCGTGAAGAAATCAAACGCACGCTGCACATCATGAAAAGTTCACCTTCCATCGGCCCCGTCAATTACTACATCCCTAAGCTTGGGGATGTATGTGAAGTGTGTGCGCGGGTGATGAAGCGTATGACCATACGCACACGCTGGACGTACTGCGCGGAGTGCAGGGCGCGACGCTGTACGACGTGCAGCAGAAGAGAACTGTGGTGTTGCAGCGTAGGAACAAATAAGAGGGAGGAGACGGAGGTGGTTGCTGAGGAGGTGATGCAGCAGCAGGAGGTTAGTTAGTTAATAAGGTGAATATCTTATGTTTGTCACAATTGATTAATTATGTGTATCTTTACACAGGTGGTGCATGCCGATGAAGATGCTGCTATGCTAGATCTTGTGAAAAGAGAGGAGCAGCAGGAGGAAGCGGAGTTGCAGCAGGAGGAAGCGGTGGGTGATGAACTTGATACGGAGATTGATATAGGCGAAGAATTTTGTCAGTTCGACTCGCCTGTATCTCCCGACAACATAGCTGACAGGGGAAAGCTTGTCATCGTGAAGATAGAGGCGAGTGCTGAAGAAGAGACAATCTACGTCGTATCGTGAAAATGTTGTGTTTATGTGCGTGAGTGTACAGTGAACGCGTAAGTTTTATCATTAATTATATTTACCCGTGTATGTGCGTGTGTGTGTGTGCCTAGATTAGTAATTAAGAGTAAGGAGTGTGTGCGTGAGAGAGAGAGAGAGAGAGAGAGAGAGAGAGAGAGAGAGAGAGAGAAGGAAAGCTTGTCCGTGAGAGAGAATGAGATAGGGAGAAAAAGAGAGCGTGTGCGTAAGAAAGAGTGTGTGCGTGTAAGTAAGAGAGAGAGAGAGAGAGAGAGAGAGAGGGCAGTGTAAGAAGCTAGTGTCCCTCGTGCATTAGCAGACGATACGATAGTGTGTGTGTGTGTGCTCGCGTAAGTGTACGTATGTGTACACATGTGTGATTGGATTTATATTGTTTATGATAATTTGAATAATAATATTTTTTATAATAAAAACCATTATACATTGTAAGAAATGATTTTTTTATTTACTAACTTGGTGTGTGGAGACAAATGACATCATTACTATTGTATCCTTATCTTATCAATGTAAACAAATAATTTAGTTAAGGTATTGTTTCTTTACATAAATAATTAATTAAAATTATCTATATTACATGTAATAAAGATAATTTTAATTACTTGTTTGTATAAACATGATACCTTATCTTTATTACTTGTTTACATTGATAAGATAAGGATGCGCCAGTGATGACGTCATTTGTTATGTCTCCCCATACCGGCTTACTTACTACTCACGGGGCTCCCTAGCCCCACCCAGGAAGAACAGGGCAACCGGGCGGCTGTCACCTCAGGCTCGACGGCCAATACCGGCGAGGTGGGTCCGGAGGGGACTCGGGCGGCTGCGGGGGCAACCCTGGCGGCCAATACCGAGACTCCAACGGAGTCCAAAAATGAGCGGGTGACTGACCAGAAGGCCGGCAAGACCGCAAACAGGAATAAACACAGAAATAGGACGAAACCCTCTGGGGCGGAGCTCAGGTGGAGGCATCTGCAGGGGGAGACAAAACAGTCTACCACAAGCGAAGAGGCCACACTCCGAAGGCTGAACCCCGAGAGAAGTAAAGAAGCGGGTCGTTGAGGTGGTCCAAAGGACGTACAGCAGGGCAGTGGCCACGGATTTGAAGGTGGACATAGTACCATCCGTGTATCCGGAGGAAAGCCTCAGCGAGGAACAAGGGAAGAAAGTCCTGGAGTGCTTGGAGAGGGAGATTGACGACACCCCGGACGGAGGCTATTTTCCAAGCTTCCTGGAAAACTGGTTCCTGAGGGGTGCTCAGATATTCCACTGCAAGGACTCGAAAGACAAGGACTGGCTTCAGGAGAAGGCGATTGGGATGGGGGACCTCCAAAAGCTGACAAGGGCCCTGATCTACGTCCCGGGCGTACATGCGCACGAGGTAGTGGTGAGGAGGCTCACGCGGCAAAACCCCACACTCAAGGCCGGAACCTGGATGATCCTGGGCAGCAAGACGGTGAACACGGAGCCGGAGGAAAAGAAGGCGGAGGAGACGGCCATTAGGGTCCTCCTGGAGAAGGGGGAGGTGGAGGCCCTGAAAGCCCTCGACTCCAGACCGTTCTGTGGAGGGAGCAGGGCTCATGCCGTGTTCCTGAAGGAGCGACCAGTGGATGAATAAGAGGCAGGAAACGGCGAGGAGATGGAAGTAGAGGCTGAGCAAGGGGATGGTGTGGGGGCTAGCTCCAATGGATAATTGGGGGAGCAAGTCGGCGTGGAACCGACACAGGGAGCGGTCTCTATACCGTCGCCCGCTATCGGTTTCACGCAGATCAACTTAAACCACAGCAAGTGCGCCTCAGCAGTACTAGCTAGGCGAATGGCTAAGGTGGATACAGGTGTATGCCTAATCCAAGAACCATGGTTGTACAAAGGCAGAATAGCAGGACTAAATGGCTGTGGCACCCTCATGCAGGGTTGCGTGGACTCAACGAGGACATGTATCATAGTAAAGGGGCTCCAGGTGGAGACGGTGCCGAAACACTGCACCAGAGATCTGACCACGGCAAAAATAAGGTACAAAGGAGAAGACGGCTCTATGAAGGAGCTTCTGGTGGCAGCGGCGTACTTCCCATACGACAACATACACTGCCCACCGAAAGAGGTGGTGGCACTGATAAGAGAGAGCGAAGCCAAGGGAGCGGAACTGATTATGGGATGCGACGCAAACGCGCATCACCTGGTCTGGGGCAGCTCGGACCCGAACCCAAGAGGGGAGAGGCTATTGGAGTTTCTGGTCTCCACGAACATGGACGTGGTGAACAGGGGTAATAAACCCACGTTCCAAAACTCCATAAGGGAAGAGGTCATTGACATCACCCTAGCGGCTAGAGCGCTTTGGGAAGAAATCAAAGGGTGGAGCGTCTCGGACGAAGTGTCAATGTCGGATCACAATCACATTGTGTTCCGGATTGAAGAAGGGAGCACGATAAGCAAACTTAAAAGGATATTTGTTGTTTAAAGTTTGAGTTGTGCTAGTTTTCGCGGCGAATGGGTTGTGCTAGTTTTTGCGAGAAATGTTGAGTTGTGCTAGTCTAGCGTGCGTCAAATGAGTTGTGCTTACATGATAATCATATGAGCACTCATATGATTGCTTATACGATAATCATATGAGCACTCATATAATTATCATATATGATTATTTTTAGCCAGGAAATGTCAATATATAATGTATTACATTGTTCAAAGAAACAAAATACTTTATAAAATACTTTATAATTTGATTATTATTAATAATTACATTTGGTAATCGTTTATTGATTTGTACTCTAAATTTAAAAATTTGCAATTTGCAAATTTAAGAATTTGTTGTTTTTGCGATTTTAACATTGATTCATATAAATAAGCATCATATTCTTGCTCGGATTTAAGGAGGTTCGTCTGGTACGTCGCTAGACAATCAGAGGATAATTTTTATAAATTCTTTTTTCCTTTTGATACAAGAGACAATTTATTTAGGACTTATGAAAAGCTAATTTATAACTAATAATGATTTTAGATAAAGAAATCGAACTCTTTATGTGACAAAAAAATTTAATACAGACGACATTTGACTCGGTTTTCGAGGTTAAGTGCACATATCTTTTATTTGGCCAATTAATTATTATGCATAGAGGTACCCATCAATCGTTTTCAAAAGCAATTTGAATTCATCAAATATTAGTTTTCTCATACAAACATTTGCAACAGAAACTTTGTTAAATCAATGACTATAAGCAAATTAAAACGAGGAAAATGTGATTCTCTATAAGACTCCATGTAAAAATGGAAAAAATACTTTTATTAATATCTCGTCTTAAAGGTATCCACATGACTCAAAATTTTGCATAAGCATTTTATTTAGACATATCTATGTGTGTGAATTTTTTCTCCCGAATCTGTTTGTTATTTCTAAATCAGATGAACCTCCTTAATATGTTCAACTATAATTTTTTGATATAGAATCTCGTTATTTTTTTAATGAAAACAAATATTATTAAGGCAAAACTAATAAAATGGCAAGATTAATTAAATTTCCGAAATTTAAGTTAAAATTTTAACATTTAAACATTTTTATAAGTTAAATTAATTAAAAAATTTAAAAATTGTATTTACTATAATATTTGTTTTATACCTTATATTTTATACCTTTACCCATTAAAAACCAGGCAAAACCTGGCAGAGATATCGAGAAACGAACTGTGTCATCCTTTGCATAACCAAAAAATAAAAGTACCCGTGTTTTTTCTTTTGTCGATTACAATTGTTTGTAACAAATTATTTAAACAAATAACCCAAAATGTCATAATTTTGCAAAACCGAATACGAATATCGATTCTACGGGCAAAAACACGACAAAAACCTATGTAACGTTTTTTTGTCAGAGTTCAATTTATTAGTCTAAAACAGGAACAAACTTTTCACATGTAAATCATCGTTCTCATCGCATTCAGTTTTGCAAAATTACGACATTTTGGGTTATTTGTTTAAATAATTTGTTACAAACAATTGTAATCGACAAAGGAAAAAACACGGGTACTTTTATTTTTGGTTATGCAAAGGATGGCACAGTTCGTTTCTCGATATCTCTGCCAGGTTTTGCCTGGTTTTTAATGGGTTAATAATATATGTTTTTATTTAAAAAATAACGAATCTTTTCTTAGGAAACAATCTGAATTGTGCTACTCTTCGCTGGAAAATCTGAATAGTGCTAGTCTTCGTAGGGACCGACGATATGAGGTTCCGTTCTTCTTCCTACAAAAAAAAACAATAATTTAAATTTTATGTATAAAACAATAATATATATTATGAAAAAAATGTTCCTTTCTATTACGATGATGTACAGCTATATTATTAAGATACATTACTAATGTTGGCGATTATACAAAATTCTTAGACTCAAAACGAACGACATTAATTAGATTAAGAAGTAAAGCTATTACGGTCGCGAGCGTCCCTAAGGTTATTGGCTCGGCGACCAAACTTAGCCTATTGGAGAAAGTAAGCATTCAAATTGCACTGGAATGCATCACGTGCACGGCAATAAATGATTGTCCGAGGCCGCTTTCTCCTTTATTCGGAAACGTTCGAAAATTGGAAAGATACAGGGCACGGAGACATAGAGGTCTCCTTGCGGGTGAGAACTTATGGTGTTCATTTGTTTGTGAGAGTGAGCAACGGTTACCGGGCAAACAAACTGCGAAAACGTTTAAAAAACAAAAGAGCTTTCGAATAAAAAACGTAGCGATCAGTCGCGGCAGTCGTGCTTCAAGCTTCGAGTAGCACTAAGCTCCTGTTTAATTGTGCTGTTCACATTAATCGTTAAATAAAAGTTCCATTTCCCTGTCAAAAATATCAAGGTTGATATCAACCTTGATATCAACCTTGATTCCATCATGATCGAAACGGATATCAAACGTGAATTCAACAGGATAAATGTTGATAATGCATAACTAAAGGCATCGATTGTTAAAATTTATAATTTATACGAACAACAATTTAAGAACAAAATATAAAAATAGCCGATCCAAAATGGCCGACCACGGCATGCGTTTTTGTACAACATGGCTCGGAAAATTTATTTCTTGTTGTATTTTTATTACACTGAGAAAAATGATGTAATAAAAATTAAAATAACTAGAGAAAAAATTGCTATAATCTTAAGGTAGTATGGGACAAAATCCACTTTCTATAGAACGTCCTGAAAATTTGCAGACAGATTCATTTACGCACATTACATGTGTGGTTAGATTTTTAGAAAGATCGTCCATTCTGAAAAAAAGATATTGAGTCGTAAAGTTGAAGTTTTTAACATGGGTTAGATAGGAAAAGGTGAAGAAAAATTCACGTTTCATTGATTTTCAAAAAAACTGTTTTATAAATTATCTTCAAAAACTGATATTTGAGAAAAGAAGGTATTACAATTAAAATAAAGCTAAGATGAACTAAATCGTCTGTGTTATTATTAAATAAGAGTTACTTAAACTTTGATATTTTCTATCATGAGTGACTCGAGAAGGGAACGCGTGGCAACGTCGCATCTATACAACATACTATAGCATTCGGCGGGAAATACGAAGCTACGAAATCATTCTTTGACGCGCATTTGTTTGCTTTCCATACTACGATCTTTTCTCATAAATAATAAGATAATGTTTATTATAAATAATTAATTAAAAACTTTTGAACATACTAACATATTAACATTTTTTAACGTTTTCTTATAAAACTAATTCGAATATTATAACAAACTCTCTTATAATAAAATTCACAACCTACTTTATAAATAATTAATAACTTTTTCGATAACTTTTTTAGATTTTGTTACTTTCGCCTTATTATCAACTTTTTCTGTAAAGGCCCTTACAATTGCTTTTTCACCTTGTTGTTTGAATATTTTCATTAAGTTTAAATTTAATTAACTATTTAAATTAGCTTTGGCCATTCTCGTTAACATTGTTTTTAAAACAACATTTTTAAAATTATTTAACTTTTATAAATTTAATAATACATTATCATATCCTAATTCTTCGGTAATATAATGGTTATAATCTTTTTTATATTTAATGAGATCATTCTCTTTTTTAACGATTAAGATTAATTTTTGCAAAATGTTCACATCGTACTCAGCATCATGAAAACCTTCATGATCATGAAGTCCTAAAATATTTGAAGCTAAATTTCATAACTTAAACATTCCAGGACCTTTATGTTCTGGAAATGTACGTTTAAAAACTTTTAGACTGTCCGTAAAGCCAATTATATTGAATTCATTTTGTAAATTGCAACGAACAATGCCTTTGACTAGTTTTGTGGCATCAAAATTAGCATTATGGGCCACTAGTAACACTGGTTTGTGTGTCTTATCTAAAAACTCCTTGAAAGAAACTAATGCATCTTGCAATGTGAATGAACTTACGAGTTTATTATGAAAATATAACTCTCCAGATCTACTTGTTAATCCAGTGGTTTTACTTGCTGTTTCAGAGATTCTTTGAGTAGGAGTTACGTAAACACTAAAACTAGAATCATTATATTTTGCACCAATTTGTAAAATTTCGTCACTTCTAGCTAATCCCGAGGTTTCTAAATCAAAATATACCGGACAATAATTATCATAAGTTGAATTGAAATCAAGCGACTTTAAGTTATAATTATCATTGATTCCGCAATTAGATTTATAAGTTACACCTTCAGATTTTTCTTTAGATATTCGTAAATTTTGTCGGTCTTTAGCCAATTGAATACGACGTAATTTTGTGTTTTTTGTCTTTGCTTGCGATGAACGTCGTCGCCTATGTTTCTCAGTATTTGAGATATAATTTTGTGTATGTTTGCTCGGAGATAATAGTAATTTTTTCTTAATATTTAAAATAGTCTGCTCTCCATCATTTTTACTGCAAATGGCACTAGCAACACGAAAATCAGCAGACGCAGTTTTACTGAACATATATTTTTCGGTGCTTTATGAGCAATTATGTTATTGACTGACTCATTCGATTGACTCGATGCGGCGACTGAATTTTTTTTGAATTCCTAGCGTACTTTGTAAAAACTTCTTGTAAACTTTTGTAAATTTCTTCTCCACTGAGTTTTATGGTTTGATTTTCATCATTCATTTTTCTTTGGCACCAAGTACCGTAATTTTCATGCCGTTGAAACAAATGATCAGGGATGTTGCATAAAGCTTTCGCAAGCTCTTCACTATTCCCCTTGTTTTGAGATATTGCGTATGAAAACAGTTTTTTTACGCGATTAATAGCACCGGTTTTTTTTAATTCCTTAAATGTTATTGCTAAATTATATAATTCTTTGGAAAAGTTTTTGGTTAGATGATTCTTAT
Organism: Nasonia oneida; assembly: GCA_037356405.1. NCBI lineage: Eukaryota > Metazoa > Arthropoda > Insecta > Hymenoptera > Pteromalidae > Nasonia > Nasonia oneida. The sequence continues at coordinate 122,124 of JAZHPH010000239.1, read as the reverse complement.
CGGATAATTTGTAAATTGAATCGCTATTATTCTTTCTGATGGCAGCGATGGTACTACTATCATCATCAACAATAAGTACGCGGACTTTTACATTAGCTTCTTTTAGAATAGAACTATTGTTGATTAAAGCTGATTCTGCATCAGCTTCCATAGCTTTTGCGCTGCCAATAAAATTTTTGCGGCAGATATGACTCTTTTCGTCCTGTCCTAAATCGCAACGTCGGCATTTACGATTCCGCGTGGCATAGTCGAGTATTTTTCCACTTAGAAAACCTATGATTGTTCCATATCCGTTGAGTCTGTCGTAATTTCTGCCATTGCCCCTTTTACTCCAACCCATATCATATGATACTATAATGTTCATTATATTTCCTAAAGCTGCGTCGAACTCGTTATTATTATTATCAGTCATATTATTTTGGTTAAGTGAATTTGAAGTAGGTTGTGATGAGGAGTGGAGCGATTGCATATGAGGATAGATATCGTCGACAATGTCAGAAGGCCTAAAGGATAGAAAATAATAATTTTTATTATTCTATTCTTAATAGCATTTATTTATTAATACTAGTATATAAAAATCAGTGTATAATAAGTTCATTACTGTTAGTTTGTACGATACAAAATTAAAAATTATATTCTAGAATACATTTCATGCTTAAAATATTTTAAAACATTTACATACAATTGTATACATAACATTAGAATATTTTCAATGTAGAACATCATAGATTCATATAAATACCTTTTAAAAAGTCATATAATTATTTTTTATAATTCATCATCATTCATCAATTCATCCTTACACATAATTGTGTATATACAATTGTGCAACGTTTTAAAATGTAGAGTTATAGTTGATATAACGTGTAATCTTTTTACTCGTCGAATAATTCCTTAATATATTTTAGTGAGATGCGATTACATGCATCATAGTATAAACCTAAAGATCATCAATTAGTCATATAGTCTTATCTTCTTACAATTCTTCAAAATTTTCTCAGTCGACCCCAATACCAACTTATTTTCTTCTTCAATAGAACGTCGACAGCTTTCTTTGGCCTCCATTTCAATACATTGCCCAACTTCAGTTTCGTATTTCTTGTAAGTTTTCCAACTTATCATTGGTACGTCCATGCAAGCCAAAAGTTTTTGTAAGCCTGCGTAACTTGATCCTGAATGAACAGCACCTGTAAAAGTAAATTTTGATTTTTAATTGATCAATATGCTCAAGATAAGTTGATGCCAAAATTTCTTCAAAAGAATATATTTTATTGAGAAAAGAATTCCAAAATCATGATGTGAAGTCTCAGTTCATTGAACAAGTGAATCTGATTCAAAATGCTTCATGCGTATAAGAAGATCTTGAAACTGACAATAATTACCTTTAAAGGCACAAGGTTTTATTAATTTCTCATACACATTTCTCATACTCTCTATATCTCTTTATATAAGAACCAAATTTATTGCTTACCAAGTACAAAAGCTGTATTGACTTTTGTTGCAGCTACTCGTCGATACTCTATTCAATTCTCCACAGTTGCATGGTATTAAAAATATACTTTCAAGTCCGGATCTTATCTCACTTCGTGATTTTTCGAAATCTAATAAATCTGAACATTTTTTGCACTTCAGATTTTTCGCGAAAGATTTGAGGTTAACGAACCTCGTCCCGTTTAGTTCAACTTCTTCTAAAGGCTTATGCGCTTGTGTTTTAGCCATTTGCATTGCTAAAACTGCTTTCTTTCTTCCGTTAATCTTCTTCTCTTTCGCAAATTTCCCTTTATATTTGTACTGATCCATGATTTATAGCTACTGTCAAAATACACCATCAATACTATACAAGCATGCACTATGGCGTTCCTTACAGAAAAAGCGACGTTGCCAGATCGTCGCGCTCCCTACTGGAGTATTGCGAGTATACCTATATATACTCTAGCATTTCTCAACTTATTTTTGAAACGTCTGTATACCAATGTCAATGGCGGACTACTTCTCGCAGTTAAGAACGACTGGGGGTCCCATACTACTTAAGTAATAGCGGGATATACTTGCACTGTTATAAAAATGACTATATTGTGTAGTAATTTTTATACTGAGATGAAATTTAAAAAAATTTAATTTTTTTCTTGGTTTATCCATTTTACACGCTTATCGGATATTATTATTTTATTTAATATTATATAGTGAAAGAAAGAAATGAAAGATAGAAATTTTTTTGCGGCGACGAGAATCAAACCTGGACCTCTGGCATGGGAGTCGAGTGCGCTGACCACTTACCTAAACAGAACTGTGCATCGATTGTTAAAATTTATAATCTATACGAACAACAATTTAAGAATAAAAATTGAAACAGCCGATCCAAAATGACCGACCACGGCATGCGATTTTGTACTATATGGCTCTGAAAATTTGTTTCTTGTCATATTTATATTAATGAGAAAGTACGCAGAAATAAACTACAAAGCACATCAGTCCTATGGTTTTTAGGGTCGCTTGATGTAAGCGGTCTAGAAAGGTCGGGGGAAGAGAAAGAGGCGCGTGCGCTCGTTGCGCCACGTAGCCTCCTGGCGTCAGTGGAGTTCGCTCCTTGGAGAGCGGAGTGACGAAGAGGCCTGCTGTAAAGCAGGCGGTTAGATGGCAGGCAGACAGAAAGGGCCTGCTGAGGCTTACAGTCCTTGGCTTCTTCGTTGCCTAGAGAGCGGATACTTGCTCGGATCTCTCTAGGTCGACTCTTGGATTGAGTCTGGACGAGGGAGGGCCGCCCAACCCTGTGTAGGTTGCACCACCCAATTTGCAAAGGGGAAAGTGGGGAGTCTTTTTCTTGAGTTATTACGGGGGATGATGACTCTGGGGTGTTTGGCCTCGGTTGAGGCGTTGGAGTGGCGAGCAACGGCAAATCCATTTGAGTACTGCTGTGCTGGCAATCTGGTGCTGGTTCGGTCTGGGTGGCGGCGTCGGCAATGGGAGTCTTCCGATGCTGGCGGCGCTCTAAAACGAGCGCTCGGTTGGTCTCGGAAAGCAGCAGGTGTAACAGCTTACACTCGGCCCTCAGCTCCTGAAGAGCTTGAAAGGTCGGCATCGACATACGCCGAGTTAGCGCTGAAAAGTGCTGATTAGGGAAGGAAGAAAGGAAATACACGAAGTATTTTCTTTTGAGAACAAAAATCAGATTTATTGCGCTAGAGTGTGCTGTGCAAGTTGCCTGGGCCCCGTTGCTGCCACTGAGACGCGGTCTGATGCGGGGTGGGGGGTGCCTCGGCCTGGAAACCGGCCCGCTTATATGCACTCCAAGGCGCTGCTCCTCTTTGGGGAGTACGGCAGCCGCCTAGCGGCCGCGCGCGGTACTAGCGGTGCTGTGTGCGCGCCGCGGCGCTGCGGCGCAGTCGAGCGGGTCGCCGGCATCCTGGGGCTTATGCGAGAGAGCCTGCGGGTGGGTTATAACACGCTGAACACGAATCTGATATCAGATTTGCAAAATTATTTATTTAAACAATGCTGTTTGTCAAAATTATTGCAAAATTGAGGATTTAACAAACACTTGTGTTATTCTAGGGGTGTTAAGGTCGCTGATGACGAATCTGTTACTTGATTTACAAAATGATTTGTTTAAACAATTGTTTTTAAATGAATTATGGCAAAATTCACCTTCTTTTCATATGATTTACGAAAAAGGTCAAATATATACCGTTTTTGGGGTCGCTGAACACCAATCTAATAACAGATTAGCAAACTTATTTGTTGGAACAATGCTGTTTATGAAAATTATTGCAAAATTGAGGATTTAACGAACACTAGTGTTATTCTGGGGGTTTCGAAAGACGCTGATTACGAATCTGATATCATCGATGCAAAATGCACGAAGAAGATCAGATATATGCCGTTTTTGAGGTTGCTAAGCACGAATCTGATATCGGAATTCCGTAAATAACTTGAATAAAAATTACTATAATCTTGAGTAATGGCGGGACGTACTCGCTCTATGAGATATTTTATGTTTATTTTTTTTAACATCCTCGGTCATAAAAATTGTTAGACGTGTATTAAAAATTGTTATACATACATTAAAAATTGCTACATTATATAGTAAAAATCATTTTAAGAATTCTTCCGGGTGTCAAAATTTGAGGTTATGTGTCTTTATGAAAGTTAGTTTATGCAGTAATTAGAGTTCAAAATCTATTATTTTTCGCTTATCTGATATTATTATCTGGTATTATTTATCGATTTTCGTTAAATTATTATTAATGTTAACTTACAAGTAAACGTTATTAATATATATATATATATATATATATATATGTAAGCTTGTGGGTTACCAAGCTGGGCTTTGTCACTTGTTGACATGTGAGTGATAGCCAGTATGTAATAAGACTCCGAGCCGTTAGGATTGTTATAAGTGAGGTTATTGAAACTGATGTACTAAAAGGTTTGCTATCGGCAATTGTATAGATTCAGGTTAGTCTTGAGTTTATACGTTTACTGTAATATTTTTAGCCTTTACTAATTTGTACATATTGTTAATATTACAGTTGTTTATACTACATCATACAAGTGTTGATTTCTAACCCAAAACTCCACTCCAGTGAATTTCTTTGAGCAGTGGCCTTACAAATCTATACAATGGAGATTAAAGCAAAGTTTTATTTTGTCTCGGAGGCTGGCACAGATTCGAAAAGTACTGTAGTTAAAGTGAAGAGAATTCAGCTGCTTGGTCAAGAGGAAAGTATTTTGTTTCCAGTAGATAAGCAGACTAATGCTCAACATAAACAGCTTTATGAAAATTCAATTGTTAAAAATGTCGTGAAGAGTTTGAAAGTTCACAATAAATTTTGAAATGTGGTGTTGACTTTATCAGACGAACTTAAGAATATTTATTTGGATACAGAAGGTAATGTTGTGTTATACGACGAATATTTGGAAGAGATTACTACTGTTCAAGAATCAAATGTAAACAGAGAGCCAACTATAGCATCTGAAAGGAAAACAAGTTCTCTAGTAAAGGATTGAAGTAAGTCTAGTAAGTGATTGAAAAGTTTAACGGTGAAAATATAAATGCGAGTGTTTGGATAAGGTTATTTGTGAAGGAGTGTGATAGAGTGGGAATTGCCCAAAATAAATATGCTGAAGTATTAAGATTATTTTTAGAAAAATCTGCATTAGATTGGTATAATGTATTTGTAAGGCAAAACTCTTTGTTAAATTGGAAGTCATGGAATAATGCATATATTGATACTTTCTCTGCACAGTCCTGGACAGATATATCGTATGCCTATAATTTTAAGTTTTATAATGGTTCGTTATTTGAATATGCGTTAAAGAATAGAAAATTATTGTTAGAAGTGGATGACAGCTTGTCTATAAACGCACAGATAAACATGATTGTGATTAGCTTACCAAATTTTATCCAAAATAAGTTAGATAGGAAAGCTATTATAAAAATATAGAAAATTTAATGGCAAAATTAAAACAATCAGGTAAAATCAACGACTCGAAAAATGATAATTTAAACAAGAGAATTGGAAGTGAAAAAAGACCATGTAGTATTTGTGATAATTTAGGTTTTAAAAATAGATTTCATTTAGAAAGTGTATGCCGCAATAAAGATAGGAAAATTAAACAATTAAAAAATGAAAACATTAAGGTTACAAATAATAATGAAATACAGGAAGTAGTAGCAAGTCATGAAGAGGCAAAAAACGAATAGTTCTCCCACTTATTAAAGTAAAGATTTTTGCAAATGGATGTCCAGCAATTGGTCTATATGATTCTGGTTCCAATATTTCCTTGGTTAGTAGTGCATTTTTGAATGATAAAAGAAATATTAAACAAATAACAAGTGGGAGAGATACTATTAAGGGTTTAGCTGGAATGGCGAAAACGGAAGGCGTTGTAATATTGAGGATTAGAATTTGTAATTTAGAAGAGGATTTTTAGTTTTTCATTGTTAAAGAAGGTATAATCGATTGTGAATTTCTATTAGGATTAGACTTAATAAAAAAATTCAAGCTTTGTCAAAATGAAAATTTGATTATATCACAGAAACAAGAAAAAACAAATTTTGATAAGCAAAATAATATTAGTGAATTAAATACTAATAAAATGGAGAATATTATAAAAAAATATGAGATAATTTTTGCTAAGTCAAAGTTTGATATAGGAACAGTAAAAGATTACGAAGCCACAGTGAAACTGACAGAAAATAGATATATTTCAATGAAACCGTATAAATGCTCTTTTGAAGACAAACTAGAAATTGAGAAACAAGTGAGTGAGTTGTTAAAAGCGGGCTTAATAGAGGAGTCAAGCAGTTCTTTTGCAGCTCCTGTAACCATGGTTTTCAAGAAAGAAGAAGGAAAAAAATCACGCTTGTGCGTTGATCTTACAGGGTTGAACAAAATAGTAGTTCCAGAAAGTCAACCTTTTCCAAAGATAGATGATCTTATTGTACGTGTCAGAAACTGTAAGTTTTTTTCAAAATTGGATATAAATTCGGCGTTTTGGTCGATTCCGATACGTAAAAAGCATAGATATAAGTTGGCTTTTGTGACTCATCATGGACACTGGCAGTGGAACTGTTTGCCTTTTGGTTTGAAAACTGCTCCTGCTATTTTTCAAAGAGTTTTAGCAGGTGTGATAAGAAAATATAAACTAGATTCTTTTACAGTAAATTATATAGATGATATATTGGTGTTTTCTAAGAATTATGAAGAGCATGTAGAGCATGTAGAGCGAGTACTGCAAACAATATATGAACAAGGCTTTAAATTAAATAAAAATAAATGTCAATTTGCTCAAGAAAAGATAACGTATTTGGGTCACGAAATTGGAAACAATATAATTAAACCACTGAATGATAATTTAGTGGCTATCAAGAAGTTTCCTACACCTAAAACAAAAAAAAACAAGTTAGACAGTTCTTAGGTAAGATTAATTTTTATTTAGAGTTTATACCAAATCATGCTGCTTTACTGGATCCTTTGAGAAATTTGTTGAGTAAAAATGAGTTATTCGAATGGTCTGAAGAGTGTAAGAATAGTTTTAACTCGACAAAAGATTATTTATGTACATCACCTGCTTTGGCAATTTTTGATCCAGAGGCACCAATATTCATCTTTACTGATGCAAGTGTTGAAGGAGTTGGAGCAATATTGAAGCAGCCACAAGAAAATAATTCTTTGAAGTCGGTGTTTTTCTTTTCTAGAAAGTTAACAGAGGCTCAGAAAAAGAAGAAAGCTATTTTTATAGAATGTTTAGCTATTAAAGAGGCTATTTTATATTGGCAATTCCATTTGATAGGGAAAAAGTTTATTGTATTTACGGACCATAGACCATTGGAAAAATTTAATATAAAAAAAGTAATGATGTGGAACTATTGCAGATTTTGAATTACATCTCACAATGTAATTTTGAAATTGTATATAATCCTGGTAAAGACAATATTGAAGCTGATTGTTTGTCTAGAAATCCGGTTTTGGAATCACATGAGGATATAGATAATGATTCTACGATCAAAACTTCAAATTTATTGAAACTAAACGATATCAGAGAAAATAAAAAATTGTTAAAAGTTGATGAAAAATGCATTATTAAAGATGACATAATTTATAAAATTTTAAATGATAGAGAGAAAATATGGATTACTGAAGAATTTGGAAAATCTCTTATCAGAGATATACATGTTGATCAGGGTCATATAGGCATAAAACAGTTAATTCTAACCTTTGGGCAAACATTTTATTTTAAAAATATGTATAAGCACATAAGATTAACTTGTAGATCTTGTGAAACTTGCATTAAAAATAAATCAAGAATAGGTTGTTTTAAAGCACCTTTATCTCAACTTGGTCCAGCAAAGGAACCTCTTGAAATAGTGTCCCTAGACACAATAGGAGGTTTCAAAGGTAATAAAAGTAAAAAGAAATATCTACATTTGGCGGTGGATCATTTTACAAGATTTGCTTACGTAATAACTTCAAAAACCCAAGTTGCAAAGGATTTTATAAATTTAATTAAGAAAGTAGAAAATGATGGAAGTATTAAATTGGTGTTAACAGATCAATATCCTGGTATAAATTCAGCACAGTTTAAGAAATATTTAAATAAAAAGAAGATAGCATTGGTGTTTACAGCAGTGGATTGTGCGTTTTCTAATGGATTAAATGAAAGGACAAATCAGACTTTGGTAAACAGAATACGATGTAAAATTTACGAGAATAGAAATAAATCATGGCCTCAGGTAGCAGAGGAATGTGTAAAAGATTATAACAATACAATTCACAGTTCAACTAGATTTACTCCTAATTATTTGCTGACAGGACTAAACAACTCATTCTTACCCGATGAATTAAATGACAACAATTTGACAAATTTGGAAGACAGTAGAAAAATAGCTTTTAGGAAATCAAAAGAAATTCACAATCAGAATAAAGAATATTATGATAAGAATATAAAACAGATAGATTATAAGGTAGGAGATTTAGTTTATGTACAAAGCGCTAATAAATTGAATAAAGATAAAATAGATCCAATTAGAGTAGGTCCTTTTAAAATCAAAGAGAAAATTTCTGATGTAATGTTTTTGTTAGATAGTAGATTTAGAAAAAATAAGTCAAATATTTTTCATGCTAGTAAGCTTGTTCCTTACTCGGATGGAGTGCACCTTCGGCCATTGAATGGGGGAATGTAAGCTTGTGGGTTACCAAGCTTAGCTTTGTCACTTGTTGACATGTGAGTGAGAGCCAGTATGTAATAAGACTCCGAGCCGCTAGGATCCTTATAAGTGAGGTTATTGAAACTGATGTACTAAAAGGTTTGCTATCGGCAATTGTATAGATTCAGGTTAGGCTTAAGTTTATACGTTTACTGTAATATGTTTAGCCTTTACTAATTTGTACATATTGTTAATATTACAGTTGTTTATACTACATCATACAAGTGTTGATTTCTAACCCAAAACTCCACTCCAGTGAATTTCCTTGAGCAGTGGCCTTACATATATATATATATATGTGTGTGTGTATATATATTGTAACACGGCAAAATTTCGCCGTGTAACAACGACGTTCGACGCGGTGGGGGTAGAGCGTCTCAAGGCTACCAGTATAAATGAGAAAATGAACGTGTCTAAGAGCGTCGTTTATTTTTCGAGTGAACGACGAGAGAGAAGCAGTAGCTGCGACGGACGAAAAGGACAACGCACGTCGCCGACTCGTGAGTGAGAGAAGCGAGAAGACGATGAGCAACGTTGGCGCAGCAGCAGCGACCTTTAACCTCGACAGGGTGTTCAAGTCGGCCCTCCGCACTGTAAGGCAGCCGATGCAGGTGGCGGAGTCCTTTGTGGGGTCTACCTACGTGAGCATCTTATGCAGCAGGACCAGCGTGATAGCAGCTCGCCCGCACGAACGCCAGGAACTAAAACTACAGCGTCTCGCGTTCGTAGTGACTGGTATGAGTAAGATGTTTTGCTTCTGGGTTTAAGAGGGAAATTAAGAAAGAAAGAAAACTCTCTTTAATTTATGACGCATGAAACTCGATGATTTATTAAATTTATTATGGTCGAAGATTCCCTAGTGATGGATGCGTTTCTCTTTAAACAAATAAAACTTAAGACTCTAAAATCGCGCGCAGACACACACATACGTACACTCACACCGTCGCTCTTCCTTGGTGATGATGACTCGTTGCCCGGGTTGATGCGTCTGTAGTGGCTTTTTGTTGGTGGCAGTGCTGCTCGTGTGCTTATTTCCTCCCCGTTCTCGTGAATGTGATGAGGTGGACAATTTTGGAGTCCTCTCCGTTCTCGTTGACGTGGTGAGGCTTGAGTGCTCAGTGAAGTCCTTCCCGTTCTCGTGGACGTGGTGATGCTTGTTGATGGCTTTTTCCAAATTTATAGAATAGGGTGAGAAGACGGCCCTGGTTTGGCGACTCTGGGTGGTGTCTCTATTGGGTTGCGACTGAGCACCTGGCCCTTGGAGCGCCGGATCTCTTCTAAAGTCCTGCGTGTTGACCAGAGCCTCTTAAACTTGACTGGTTAACCCAACCTCGACCTACAACTCGGTGCTCAGTGCTCGCGAACTCACGAGCTTTGCGACGTGGCACTGAGATTAACGGTCAATCGAGCCAACTAATATAAGCGCACACTACATGACAGATGCCGCCCGAGTCAAGGGCCCTGACGATGGGGCATTGGGAGTCACTACAGGTCCGCAGTCAAGAGTTATCTTAGTTGTCTGCTGGTGAAAGGCTGCCTGTGCGCTACGAGAATTCGAATTTCGCGACTATCTGTTACGACATCGTGTCTGCAGGGCTATCTGCGTGCACGCGCGACCGCGCGACTCGGCAACTGCGCATGAACCGATAGTGTTGCGAGCGAGCGGGCTATCGAGCCGGACTCGCCTGCCCCGACTGTTCCAGAACGGACGTGCCCAACTTCAACCTCACCATGTGTTCCAGCTAGAAGGATTTAAGGTCAGTGAATCGTTTTCCGTTTTTTCCGGTCGAATCCGTCTCGCGGGTGAACGGTAGTTCCACGTTCGGTTTCGCGAACAAAAAGGTTATCTCGCGTACGCGTTAGTTACCTCCGGATCGCTGTCTTTATCTCTTTACCTCTTTATACTGTGTTTCGTCGAATAAAGGATTATCTCGTCTATACGGGTTATATTTTTGAGTAATAAACGAAGTGTAGCATTAGGGATTTTTATGATAGAAGTGTAGAATTATTTTGTGAAAACGTAGGTTAATACTTGGCGCCGACACTTGGACGCACGAGGCGTAAGGTGGTCGGGCAATTCCAGGATAAGTCGTTCGGTGTTGCAAGTGTGTGTGATATGGTTGCTTCTTGAGCCTTGAGACGCGCGCGAGTCACGCGGGATATCTTTCGTGTACGGATATTTGCTTGTCCGAGTTGCTTTTGTTCACGGGTTATCTTAGCAAGTTGTACGAGTCGATTATAAGTTGTAAGAATTTACTAAGAATATACAGTTCCGTCTGATAAACCTCGTGTCTCTATTATCCCGAACCGCCCTCTCTCCTTACCGTTTTTCGGGGCTGTGGCTAGCCGAGCAAACCACGTGCAAAAAACCCTCGCGTCGTGAAACAAAGAGTCGCGAGACTCTGGCGTTCACGAGGAGCGCCTGGCGCCACCGGGTTATTTTCCAAGCCCCGGGCGAGGGATTACACCGTAACTGGCGCCCTATAACGTGTGGATTGATAGAAATAATTTTCGTGATTCGTAAAATCGCTGTCTCGAGACAAAGGAAACAACCAGTGTGAGTGAAATTTGAGAGAGCGTGTGTGAAAATAAATTGTATGAAATTAAAAATCGTAGAGTAGTTGACTGGATATCTAAAATAATTTTGTAGCGACACGAATTTCTGGCTTTCTAATTTAAAAATATATCTACTAGTTAACTATTAAAAAACTAATATTTCTCCCGGATATCTATTGCTAGCTACGAAAAATCTATTCGCGTATAGATTCCTATAACAATACAAGTAGCGAGCTCAAAAAAACACGTAAATAATCTTAAAAATATGTGCGCTAGAATAAGAAAATCACAGAATAAATCGTAGTAGAACGGAATAGGTTAAAATCTCACGAAGCAGGAAATCTTGACACAACGGGAAATTTCCTATGAAACAAAGTCGAGAAAGGTCGCAACGTGTCGAAAACAAATTCTTAGAGCACGAGCTCAAACGTACCTCGGGTTATAAAGAAAAAAACAAAAGGACACTGTTGCCAAGCGGCTCACAAACAGACGGCGACACGTGTGTCCGCGCCGGTCGAAGATCAACGCGAACGCGCGGGTCGAGTAACGTAAACACTCTCGAAACGAACTTCGGCAATACGTGGAACTGCACACACCGAGATAAGTACGTAAGAGTAGTACAACAGAAGTGAAAGAACAAAGCGGCGACTGTTTACAGTACGCACGATAAACCGACACATTGATTGGTCGAATTCCTTCGAGGGAACTTCGATACTATTTAGGATATCTGAGACTGTGCGAGGTCACCTTCCGAAATGGCTAGCGAAGCCTCAGTCAACGATTGGGTTATGGCATTGTCGAACGATGAAATTAAACGCGAAGCGGAAAGCCGCGGATTAAATACAGTAGTCAACTTAGCCGAACTGCAGAGGCGTTTGGCACACGAGGTGTACATTGAGAGGGGTATAGTGCAACCCGACGAGGAACTTCCACCGTCAGGCGCTGCGCGCGAGCACGACGATCCGCCGCCCCCTACCAGCTCTCTACGAATGTCCCACTGCTAACATCTAGCGTATCGGGCCCTATATAGCAACGGCGCGAGAGCAACCGTTTCACGCTTCGCGAACATCGAGCCCTATAGAGACCGAACGCGGGCGAGATAGAGAAGAGCAGACCTCTACGGGTATCGTACCACGTGTACCGAGACGCAGCGTATTATTCGGCGACACTACACAATTCTGCACGAATAACCAACAAAATAATAGCCAAAGAGACTTAGGTTATCTAACATTAACTTCAGATGGTTATGTTTACAATTTGACAAATTTTCAAAAGGTGCAGGATAGGCCAATAGTAAACCATCCGCGAGCGAACAGCACAACGAGGTTAGCTGGAAATAATTTAGTTTGATCCACGGCTATGCTTAACACACAAAACCAGGCTACCTTCAACCGACGTTCTACATTAGTACAAGAAGCCAATCCGATGGCCGCAAGAGCATTGGCCACTCCATCCGTTAGAGTGGACAGTTCTAAAGGGACTGAATCCTCGATCCCCTCAATCCTTAATCGATTATCTCTAGGCAGGAGTATCGCATTAAACGCTTGCATAAAGTCAGTGTCTAGGATACATTCTGAGTCCAGCTGACTCATAATCATGACTTTTAAATAGCGGCGTTGCCCAAGGAGATCGAATGTCAACTCTACATGACCGTAAATTGGTACTAGTTGTCCATTCGCGAGTTTCGCACCTGGCCCCTTATACGGGATTATTGACTGGCCACAAGCTAAAGTATTTGTATACCAATAGGGCCAATAGCGGTGCGGGCGGCCCCTGAATCGCAAAGGGCGCGTAACCGAAATCCGCCAATTCCCACCTGAGTCCACCAACGACTGCAGTCTATGTCGGAAGGGGAATCTCCTTTCAATGGCATAACTTCGTTGCTTCCTGTTTGCCCTAGAGATGGGTTTGGAGTCCCTTGAGTGTCCTCGGGAAACGTAGAGACCCCGTCTACTGTTTCCCTTGCCCTTTTTCCGCCTTGAGCGAACATTCCGGACAGGACTTTTTATAATAGCCAGGCCAACCACAGCCATAAAACTTGATCGGAGGCTTGGCTGGACCGTGGCTTGCTTGGCCCGCGTTGTGATTACTCGTGGGCTCTCTTCGCGGCTTTCTTTCGCCTGGCACCTCTTCAATGGTAATCGAGGAGGTGCTTTTCGACTGATTTTTCCTGTCGTTCCGCTTGCTCCCTCCAGCTTTTATCGCCAGTTGGGGCTGAGAGCCATGCGAACTCGCCTTGCCAGGAACGCTAAGTTGCGCTAGCGCTTCCTTAAAAGCCGTAGCGAAGTACGCGGCCGCTGCGGGTATCTCTGTCACTTCCTGTGTGACCCTCTGCCTCGGTACGTCTGCTTCTTCTTTGTAAGCCACCTGTGGCATCAGACACACTTCCGGTGGCGGTGGCGCTTTATAGTGATCTCTATCATGGATCAACTTCTCTGCTGCTCTAGCGTGCGTTATCAGTGTATCTAGGTTAATTACCTTCGACTTTGGCACCAACATCTTAATCTCAGCCAGCATATTATCGTAGGCATCAGGCTGAGCTGGACTTCTTTTCTCGGTTGCACGTCTAGACGGCTTAGAATGGTCAGTACAGCAAAGATGTAGTCTCTGACCTCTTCCTTTTTTCCTTGAGTACGAGCTTGCGCTTCCGCCAATAGTTGCATCTGTATATCTTGGTCTACTCCGTAACTCCTTCTGGCTGCTTGGTAGAAGTCACTCCAGGTGACCCATGTGCGACGCAGTTGTCTACATCAGACTAACGCTGGCCCTGTCAATATATGCAATAGGGCATTCAATGAATCTTCTTCATCGAGATGCGATGACATTCTACATTCATTGACACGTTGGATGAATTCTTCAATGCAGCTGTTCTTGTGCCCGTCGAACTTGATGTTCCACTCCCTAGCTACCTTTCCGATATCTCGGCGCGAGCTGTTGTTACTCCCCGGAAACGGATAAGAGTACCCGGTCATAAATGGGTTGCTAGAGTAGACTGGGGTCTGTCTTGCTTCGAGAAATAGGTTCTCATTACCCCAGGGTAATTCTCCCCCCTTCCTAGGACCCCCCTGCAGGTGTTGTTGTTGTTGTTGAGCCGCTGTTTGCATATAATTGACTGTCGCCTCTTCTGCAGGTAGAAAGGCACTTGCTGTTGGATTCATTCCCGAATTACGAGTGCTGTGCGCATTCGGCTCAATATGTCTGATATTGAATGTGTCTTGAAAGTGCACCTGTTTGCTCGGTTGCGTATTCGCTTGCAGTAGTGAGGCATTGGTCACTTGGCTGGCTTCAACTAACTCTTGTACGAAGTATTCTAAATTCTTGATTCTGTTCTTGAGCCTCTCATTTTCTGCCGCAATTTCTGCCTGCTGTTGTTGACTACCGACATTTGTCGCATGGTCTGTTCTTTGCGCTGCCGCTGTTGTTGTCATCGTTGTACTAATTGTTGTTGTGGCGGTGGTATTCGTACTCTTGGTTACTGCTGCCAATACGTTGCGGTTGTCGCTCAGCATATTCATTGCTGTTGTTGCAGCTGCTATTGTACTTATTATTGATATAGGCGTAGTGGTGTCACCATCTTGAGCCCTGTTGTCAGTAGGGTTAGTACTCTCTAGCCATTGTCTGGGTGAGCTATGGTATAACGGTGCTCCTGTTGCCATATTCGTAAGTTCCATATCGGAACTGCGCTCATGGTATGGACGTTGGCGCTCAAGAATTTGACTTTTCGTTGCGGTAGACAATCGCGAGAACGCTCTATTTGTCAGTAGCGCTTTCTGCAATTTCGCTGCTCTTCTTGAAGTTGCTATGTCTTTTGGTACGGTAGCCTCTACGAAATCTATTGCAGTGTAGTCGCCGCACAATCGCCTGATTAACCTATCTATGTTCCGAGATTGATCGCTCTCTACTCTTAATTCTAAGTTCGTAAGAACATCTACTATGCTTTCTTCTGGCATTTCGTATGCCCATGTTGCTACTTGTCGTGCTACGTCGAAGTGGCCAGCGCTGGGATTATCCATTTTCTTCTTTATTGTTTGTTTATGCGCCGTAGTAGATTATATAACGCTAACCGAATCCGACGAAATATATATATATATATATTTCTCAATCACGAACGAGAGAGAGAAAGAAATCTAATCGTTTGTTCGTCGAAGAAAAATTCTCACTCCCTTTTTTTGTAAAAAAAAAGAGGAACAATATTCACTTGTTTTTATTTATTTTATAAGTGGTCTCTCAGTCTACAATCACCACCAAATCTGTACTTTGACTTGTATAGGGTAAACTAGTGATTTAAGTGGGTCAAAAAAAAAAAAAACCCATTCGAACCGTAGAGGGCACGGAAATAATACAAAAAATTCTTTGATTTCTTCCAATATTAACCGCGCAACATTTTAATTGTTTATTTGAGCGATCCACAGAACTGAGAGCTCCTAATTCTATTTTCTTCTTTTGGAGTTTTCCGAGAATATTCCTTCGTTTCCTAATGTCTTTATAATAGTAAAAAAAACTCTATTATTCTCGTATTCAACCCGAGAGAAAAGAAAAAGAAACGAAAAAAAAACAATCGTGGATTTTAAACAGAATTATTCTTGCGTTAACCTTCTCGCTTAATTCATCGCTATTTATACAAAAATTCAATCTCAGAACACTAAGTAAATACCTGTGCGAATTCGCAATTATTTAAATTGACAATTACAATATTCGAATTCTAATACGCGAAGTATTTCTATCTAGCCTATACTATTGCGACTACAGTGCGCGCTCGCAAGTATCTCAGCTGTTCGCCGACCGTGAGCGAGTCGGCTGCTACTGTGCGTGTGACGTCACACAGTAGGCTAGGTTGCCGGCGTCGCCTCTTGCCTTCAATTTTCGGCGTGCGAGAGCTACACTGCTCTACCGCTTCTTATGGTAGGTGCTACAGTGTTACAGTTAGCGAGCTACTCGACACGCACTGTATGATACCTACTCGTGAGATTCGCTCCGAAATTCCGCGGCGTCGAAATAATATTCTCGAAATATTCGAAATCTAGTTGCGCCGCGAACTATGCCTACGCTTCGACGACTCGGAGTGTTTAAAATTGCGTTCTTGCGTGCTCGCCGCAATATCAATAAACACTCGCGTCGAAGTGTTCTCACCTCGCTTCTACCTTTTATTTTGACTTTGACGAACTTTCCCGAATTCGTGCGTGTCGCTTTATTTTCTTTGTTCTACTCGAAAAGCAACTGCGCATCCCGCTAAACAATCCGTTCTCTAATAAATAAAAGGCCACTAACGAATGGGCGCCAATATAACGGGGTGAAACTTTCGGCAGCAATCGCGCAGACGTTAGCTGCGTGCAATGCAACTGCTGTCGGGGAAATCACCTCGAAATAATCGAGACAATGTCTCGTTTCCTCGGAATACTCTCGACGCTCGCAGTGAACCGGCCAAGGTCAAATATGGCTAGCTGCAGCTTACATGCACGTGTATCGTGAAGCGATACGCGTGCCCGCGGAGGCGGCAGGGAACGTAGTTTAGAGGAGACGGGAAGCGGGTCCGCAGAAATGACTCCGGACTCAATCGTTAGATTTAGAAAAGAAACGAATATATTGTCTGCACTCAGAATAGGGTACACTAGCACACGCGCGGGTGTGCGAGACGCAGGTGAACGACGTAGTCAGAGATCGGGAGAGAGCTAGTGAGAGAGAGAGAGAGAGAGAGAGAGAGAATCAGAGAGCTGACACTTACGATTGGTAGTTCTCGCTCGCTCTCGGGAATGCTCGAGCCCAGGACGTCTCCTTCGCAGGCGATTCGGCGTAGTCGCGGGTTCGACGGAGTCAAAGCGATGTCGCACGAAGAGGCCTCAAAGGTAGCAGTGATCCCGTGACAAAGTACACCGGTCACACACACACGCGAATTGACAATCGTACGTTGTAGTCAAAGATAGCGCGATCTAGCGAAAAGCTGTCTGCCTAATCAGCTAGCCCGAACGAATCTGTCGCGCGCGTTCTAAGTGTCGCGCGTGAAGCTCTCGCCTTCTCTCCACTCACCGTCACGGTGTGTTCCCTCTCGCTGCTCTGCCGCTGCTCACCTGTAACATGTAACTGATTTACATAATATAATGATTGTATGCTGGGAAGGTTGTGACGAGTTAACAACGTTCCTCGTCATAATATATACATGTTATAGATACCAGATCATAAACAACATCAGTTTTCATAAATAAGCTTTTTATTACTCAGATTGATTTACCGTAGTTTGATTAATTAACTACAAATTTTATCTTATTAAGATAGCAGTAAAATGTAAGTTAATATATTAATTACATACATTATTTTAAACTATTGTTATGATAACAGATTTTTGTTATAAAATAATTAGTTTTTAAGTAAATCCCAGTGAACAAAACTTTTTATTTTGTTATTATTTTTAATAAGACATATTTAAGTTATAGAAGATAAATAAGATAAATGTTTATTTTGTTTTATAATTATTTATAACTAAAAGTATTAGGAGATAATCGGACTATCTTTATGAAAATAACATACAGATTAACCTAAAATCATTTTTACTAACATTTACAACAAACTTAATTAACTAATGTGTGAAAACAAGAAATTGATTCTTTTAATCATTATAAGCTTATGTGCGGCAACAGGACATTGATTCCTTTAGTCATTATTAGCTGATGTGCAGACATTGATTCCTTTAGTCATTATTAGCTGATGTGCAGGCATTGATTCCTTTAGTCATTGTAAAGCTTATGTGCGATAACAGGATTCCTTTAGTCATTACTAGCTGATGTGCGGCAATAGGACATTGATTTTTTTAGTCATTATTAGCTTATATGCAGCCACAAAGCATATATTCCTTTTGTCATTATTAACTGTTGTGCAAGAATAGCTAAATATTGATTCTTTTAGTCATTATTAGTTGATGTGCGAGGACAGAGTATTCATTTTTTTAACCATTATTAACAAGTTCTGTTTATAAAATATCCCGCATATATGTCTGTGAACAGATTTAAAATTTCTTTTTTCTTAAAATTGATTGCATACAGGTGGGAAATAATCATAATTTTACAATTTTTAATAAATTTATGCGTAAAATTTGCAGTACCACAGGTATCCGTATATTGATAGGTAAATACAGGTACTTATCTTTGATTGATTTTCACAGCGGGGACGCATTTATAACAATGCCCGCGCAATGTAACAATACTTGCACATACACTGTAAGTTAAGTAAATAGAAAGTAGCATTTATTTTAATATTAGCGAATGATACGTTAGCTATCGTTTAACAGCTTTAATAAATTTTTAAAATCAACTTCTGCTGATAGAAAATACACCATAATTTCTAGTGGCACAATTAGTATACACTAACTTCTGCTCAGTTATTCTGCCCAAATTATGTTCAGAATAATTCGCGTTCTGGGACCGATTCTGCGTAGAGTCTGCTAAAAATTTTGAAATAATGCTCAAAATACTTCAAAACGTATTTTTTTAAGTTATTTGTTTTTTTTACTAATTTTAAATTATAACAAATTGAATTATAATAACTATTTAAGGAATTTCAACAGTCAGTAGAGCAGAATATTTATTTGGATATTTAGTTGGATTTAAGATCTTTGAGATTTTTGAGTAGGGGATTTATCGAGTTGTAAGCAAATCAATGTGTGCTTATTCTAACCTTCTAACCTTGACAAAATTTTTAGCAGATTCTGCCCGAGCACCGTCGCCTGTATGATAATTTTCTGGGCAAAATCATAAATTCTACCCGCCGAACTTATTATTAGGAAAAGAAAATTTACCAGATTCTAGGCAATAAAGCCTTAATTTTATACAAGGGTGTGTTTGTATATTATGCAAATAGTTTAAATATATATTTGACAGGGAGCAGTATCAAATAGAATGGGATGAAATTGATGATGTAGAAAACGAAAATTATTTGGATGCGCAACTTAATTATGAACTAGAAGAATACCTTAGATCTGAACAAGAATATGATCAATATTAGAAAATTTAAATTCTGAAATACTAATTTATGAAAAAATTTCTGATGGTGTAATACAACAATTTTCACTGCTAGATGAAATTCCCAATAATATGATAATCAAAATACAAAAAATATTGAAGCTTACGAAAACAAAAATGTGATGATTCTTTTCCAAAAGAAGTACTGAATAATCAAGAACTTTATATAAAGTATATTATTAAAATAGCAAACATAATGCATCACATTCATTTTACAAAATCTTAGTTATTCCATGTAAGACAAAAGTCATCGTAACAAAACTTATTAGAAAGTAATTTTAAAAATACTAATGAATTTATTATATAAATATTCTTTTAAATAAATTTATTTATTTTTTCAGAGAAAATAAAGGACAAGAAACAAAATATATAATTACTATTTATCGCATTAATAATATACTTTTAAAAAAGATTTTTATTTTTATAACATTTACATTGTATATCTTACAAATTTAAAGTTTTTGATAATCTATAAATTGTTAATCATTTTTGAAAATAAATATTTTTTAAAAACATAATAGTACTCATCGATATATACCCATAAGAACGTTGGATTTTAGTGCATGAGACGCTCAGACCTAAGTAAATAAAAATAGTTATATACATTTAACAGCAATTTTCTTACTATTAAGATCTAATCTTTATCATAATTGACATACTTATAGATTACAACGTACTAACACGACTTCAAACTAATTCAAAAAATTCAATTAATAGAAGAAGATTAATTTTTTTATTTTAATTTATTCAAATTATTCTTTTATCGAGTGATATGTATTTATATATAGTACGAACATATTACAAACTTAACAACAATAATTTTCACTTATAAAGTTTATTATTGCAATAAATTTTATATTTCTTTTAGTTTCCTATCTATGGTATTAATGAAAACTGAAAAATATGCGCCCACTACCGACACAATCTTGGAAAACTAAAGATTTGTTCACTTCATCGGTGCTACAATCGATTTAGTTATCTACTCCAAGCAGATGAATGAAGTGATTAGTAAAATTCTATGAATTGTACCCAAGTTGCTTACTTTAAAAATCCTTGGCGATGGCAATTATCTATTTCGATGCTTTTCTTATTCTTCATACAATACAGAAGATTTTCACATGAGAGTCAGATTAAATATTGTTCAGTATATTGTAACTCAATGAGAAAATTATAGTTCTTTCATAGTTGGAAATGGTTATTATCAAGGTATTGTAAATAGTCAAGATTATGAAATGTTTATGTCTCAAGTTTCTGTTTATGGCAATGAGATTAAAATAAGAGGTTTTTCGGATCTGTATAATGTTTATGTCAAAGTATATTTAGATAACGTTGAAAGTAACTTTAATTTTGGAAATATTTCTCAACCTTCTGAATTAAAATTATTACTAAGTGGACAACAAGATTCTGGTCATTATGACGTTATTCTTGAATTTATTAACGATCATTCGAAATCTCAAGTTTTAGAAAATGAAAATGAAAAAACATCTATTCTCTAATGAAAAAACATGTAATCTAAAACGAAAATCTTTAGATGATTTCAGAGAAAATCTTTCACGTAAAAAACTTAAGTCGCACACATCTCAAACAAAAATTCGTAATAGTGTTAAAAGAGTGAAAAAACATGTAAAAGATTTCTCAGATTTCGGAGAAATGAGTTATAAATGTAAATATTGTTCAGCTGTATTTTGGCAAGAAGAAAGAAGTAAATCTACTTGTTGCCATAATGGAAAAGTTAGATTATCACCTTTAAGCCCATACAACAAAGATCTTAAAGACTTATTACTTAATGATAACCATTTCAGACTATTAATAAGGTATTACAATAACTTATTCTGTTTCGCGACTTTTAGTGCTAACGTGAAAAACGAAAATCAAAAAGCTATTTATAATTTAAAAATTCAAGGTCAAGTTTGCCACATCACACCTTCTTCATTAATACCAATAATGAACCTACATGTGGACAACTTTATATTTATGATGACATAACTTCTATAGAGAAAAGACTTAAAACTAATGAAAAATTGACTAAACAGCATATAGAGATTTTGACAAATATTTTAAATAAAAATCCATACGCCAAGAATTTTAGATGTTTAAATCAATTATCTAATATACAGAATTTACCAAATTACAAGTTATTTTTTATTCGTAAAACAGATAAACAAAAGCATAGGTATAACGAACCATTAACCGCAGAATGTGGCACAATTATTGTTTCCAAGTCAATGATTCCTGACGATTATGATCTTTGTGTTTATCCCAAAAATAACGTAAATTGTGAATATAAAAATATTTATTTGTACAAATTGTCACATCACGTAGATCCTATGGTTTTTCCGTTGATGTTTCCATCGGGTAATTTAGGATGGAGTATTGGATACAATAAAAAGCCAAATTCTACAAAAAACAGTTATAATATTGAAGATCTCACTTCTCAGTCCAAATCCAAAAAAAAGCTTAGAAAATCTGACTCTTTTACAATACTATGCTTATAGGCTTTCATATAGACCTAATAGTAGAAACTTCTCTCCAGTATTATATAGTGGTAGATTAACTCAACAATACTTTTTACAAGCACTCATTATGATAGAAAGTAATAGAATGAATTTCTTCCGAAATAATCAAAAAAAGCTTAGAATAGAATGTTACAAAGGCTTATATGACCATGTTTATAACTAGCTGCAAGTAACTCTCAAAATTTTGAAAAAAAAGAAAGGTTAGGAAATTTATTCATTTTACCCGCAACATACATAGGTAGTCCTCGGTACATGCAACAACATTATCAAGATGCTATGGCAATAGCAAGATCAAAAACAAAACCTGATTTATTAATTACTATGACGTGCAATCCTAAATGGGTAGAATTGAAACGAGTTTTAGAAAATTTTCCAAAAGGAACTACTCCAAATGATATTCCAAATATTACTGTTAGATTATTTTATACAAAATTTAAGTCTTTAGATGATATTGTAAAAAATCAAATTTTTGGGAAAGTAATAGCTTATGTCTTTACAATAGAATTTCAAAAGATAGGATTACCACACGCTCATATTGTAGTTACGCTACATCCAAAAAATAATCTCATGACACCTCAATCTATTGACAAATACATTTTTGCTGAAATTCCTGATAATTCAGATAAAGGTTTACAAAAATTAGTAATTAAACATATGTTACATGGACCACATACAGATAAATCTCCTTGCATCATCAAAAATAAGACTATTTGTAAAAAAAAATTTCCAAAACCATTCCGCGATATCGCCATTTTTAAAGAAAATGGTTATCCTGAATATCGAAGAAGAAATAACATTTCACAAAACTATACTTATCGAATTAAAAAATTTAGAAAAATTATTCCATGTCATATAATTACGTAAAATAATTGGCAAATTTTTTAAATAATAATTTAAGAAAAACAAAAAAGAATCAATGCGCCTAAAACACATTGTATATCCATATTATAATGTGCTTCTGACAGTACCTCTTGGCTGTTGTGGAAATCTGTCGTTATTATCTTCTCAATTTAAACTTTAACCCATCGTTATACCATTTTTCCAATAAAGAAAATTTTGTCGATCTTCTTAATTTGATTATAACACATCATTATACCATTATTAAAAAAATGGAACTTTTGAAATCTTTTTGATTAAGTTTTATAATAATCATTTTAATAAAATTGATTTATGAGGGGCCAACGGAGGGGATGCGGAGGGGCTTGCGGAGGGGGTGTCGAGGGGCTTGCGGAGGGGGTGTGGAGGGGCTAGTGGAGTGGCCAGCGGAGGGGGTACGGAGGGGGTGCGGAAGCGTCGGAGGGGGGCGGAGGGGCAAAGAGCTCCAAAAATAACGTAAATTTTGAAACGATTTCACGTGAAAATGCGGAGGGGCTACGAAGGGGCTGCGGAGGGGGTGTGGAGGGGGCGGAGGGGCGCGGAGGGGTTATTGACATAAATTTACACATGCATCTATATAATATAGGAAGATATATATAAACGTAGAATGTATGTTTTTCTCTGCCGAGATAAAATTCTCCTAATAATAATAATAACAATCGTATGAGAAAATTTTATACATGTTTTATTTCCCTCTCCCATAGTACAAGTGCAATGATTTTTAAAAACGTAGATTCTTATAATCAATATAAATTTGCATACTCCCTTGAAATATGCATTATAGCAAGCTAGCCTTATAATAATAGAGCTTATTGATTAAGCTGTTTTTTTTTATTTAGTGTCTGATGCATCAGATATATTCTATTCTTTATATATATACAGGGTGACCCAATTTAAACGGGCACCGCTCATAACTCGTCAGGGACAGCCACAATCGAAAAAATGGTGGAGACCAAAGTTGTAGGATATCGAAGGGGCAACCCGATGGTGACCTTGGATTTGACCTTGAACGCGTTTTTCAAGGTCATTTGAAGGTCAACTTTGGATTTTTAAATAGGAACCCCATTCTTTTATTGCGGGAATAGAAAGAGCGGTAAATTTTACGTTCAGAATGGTATGTTCGGTTGCGGCACTGAAGGTCATCTCAATGTCCTGCAGCCAGAATGAAACCCCGCCTACGTAATTCCTCTAGCAACGCCAAATTAAAAAAAAGTG